>NNCF01135478.1:363-44214 GCA_002313205.1 Laupala kohalensis | reverse complement strand
TTCATCAAATTACATTATAGGGAGTCTAAAATTATGTAGAAAGTATCGAATGAAGTAGCGCTGTGGACAAACACTAAATAATGTACATAAAATTAAAAGCAGTATAGATAGACGACAAATTAAGAGAAAACCATTGGCCCTACTAGGTTAGTAACGTTAGACTGTTAAATATTACAGGGCGACCAGGTGAAGGACCACCTACAGGGCCTCCAGGCGCACGTCCCGGGGAACCAGGATACAAACCAGGGGAAGGACCTCCTGGAGGACCACCGGGAGCGCGACCGGGGGAACCAGGATATCGACCTAGACCAGGAGAACGTGGATACCGTCCTGGTGAAGGTCCACCGGGTGCAGCTCCAGGAGCAAGACCAGGAGAGCCAGGGTACCGCCCTGGTGAAGATCAAGCCAGAGCTGGAGGACGACCTGGAGAAATACCACCAAAACGACCAGATGCTCCACCATTAGCAGCAGGTGGACCAACAGGATATGGACCAGGAGAATGTCCACCGACTGAAGGAGAAGGAGCACCTGGTGCTCGACCTGGTGAAGCAGGATACAGGCCGAGGCAAGGAGAACAAGGTTATCGTCCAGGAGACGGACCACCTGGAGCAAGACCAGGAGAACCGGGATATCGACAAGGCGAAGTGCCACCAGGAGGACGGCCGGGTGCACGTCCAGGTGAACCCGGCTATCAACCAAGGCCGGGCGAACCGGGTTATAGACCAGGAGAGGGTCCACCTGGAGGACGACCAGGAGCCCGACCTGGTGAACCAGGTTATCAGCCAGGACCAGGAGAAGGACCTCCAGGAGGAAGACCTGGAGCACGACCAGGTGAACCAGGATACCGTCCAGGACCAGGCGAAGGACCACCTGGAGGTAGACCAGGTGCACGTCCCGGAGAACCAGGCTATCAACCCAGACCTGGTGAACCAGGCTACCAACCAGGCGAAGGGCCGCCAGGTGGACGTCCTGGAGCACGCCCTGGTGAACCGGGGTATCGACCAGGACCAGGAGAACCAGGTCATAGACCAGGCGAAGGACCACCCGGGGGAAGACCTGGAGCCCGTCCAGGTGAACCAGGATACCGTCCAGGACCAGGCGAANNGACCAGGTGCACGTCCAGGTGAACCCGGCTATCAACCAAGGCCGGGCGAACCGGGTTATAGACCAGGCGAAGGGCCGCCAGGTGGACGACCTGGAGCACGTCCTGGTGAACCGGGCTATCGACCAGGACCAGGAGAAGCAGGATATAGACCAGGAGAAGGACCTCCAGGAGGAAGGCCTGGAGCACGTCCAGGTGAACCAGGATACCGTCCAGGACCAGGCGAAGGACCACCTGGAGGTAGACCAGGTGCACGTCCCGGAGAACCAGGCTATCAACCCAGACCTGGTGAACCAGGCTACCAACCAGGCGAAGGGCCACCAGGTGGACGTCCTGGAGCACGCCCTGGTGAACCAGGGTATCGACCAGGACCAGGAGAAGCAGGATATAGACCAGGAGAAGGACCTCCAGGAGGAAGACCTGGAGCACGTCCAGGTGAACCAGGATACCGTCCAGGACCAGGCGAGCCTGGATATCGACCTGGCGAAGGACCACCTGGAGGTAGACCAGGTGCACGTCCCGGAGAACCAGGCTATCAACCCAGACCTGGTGAACCAGGCTACCAACCAGGCGAAGGGCCGCCAGGTGGACGTCCTGGAGCACGCCCTGGTGAACCGGGGTATCGACCAGGACCAGGAGAACCAGGTCATAGACCAGGCGAAGGACCACCCGGGGGAAGACCTGGAGCCCGTCCAGGTGAACCAGGATACCGTCCAGGACCAGGCGAACCTGGATATCAACCTGGCGAAGGACCTCCTGGAGGTAGACCAGGTGCACGTCCCGGTGAACCAGGCTATCAACCCAGACCTGGTGAACCAGGGTACCAACCAGGCGAAGGACCGCCAGGTGGACGTCCTGGAGCACGCCCTGGTGAACCGGGGTATCGACCAGGACCAGGAGAAGCAGGATATAGACCAGGAGAAGGACCTCCAGGAGGAAGGCCTGGAGCACGTCCAGGTGAACCAGGATACCGTCCAGGACCAGGCGAACCTGGATATCAACCTGGCGAAGGACCACCTGGAGGTAGACCAGGTGCACGTCCCGGAGAACCAGGCTATCAACCAAGACCTGGTGAACCAGGCTACCAACCAGGCGAAGGGCCGCCAGGTGGACGACCTGGAGCACGTCCTGGTGAACCGGGCTATCGACCAGGACCAGGAGAAGCAGGATATAGACCAGGAGAAGGACCTCCAGGAGGAAGGCCTGGAGCACGTCCAGGTGAACCAGGATACCGTCCAGGACCAGGCGAAGGACCACCTGGAGGTAGACCAGGTGCACGTCCCGGAGAACCAGGCTATCAACCAAGACCTGGTGAACCAGGCTACCAACCAGGCGAAGGGCCGCCAGGTGGACGACCTGGAGCACGTCCTGGTGAACCTGGCTATCAACCTGGACCTGGAGAACCAGGTCATAGACCAGGAGAGGGTCCACCAGGAGGACGTCCAGGTGCACGTCCTGGTGAACCAGGTTATAGACCAGGACCAGGAGAACCAGGTTATAGACCAGGCGAAGGACCACCAGGTGCAGCACCAGGTACGCGACCTGGGGAACCGGGTTATCGACCAGGAGAGGGTCCTCCGGGAGGACGGCCAGGTGCACGTCCTGGTGAACCAGGTTATAGACCAGGACCAGGAGAACCAGGTTATAGACCTGGAGAAGGACCACCAGGTGCAGCGCCAGGTGCGCGACCTGGTGAACCGGGTTATCGACCAGGAGAGGGTCCACCAGGAGGACGTCCAGGAGCCCGACCTGGTGAACCAGGTTATCAGCCAGGACCAGGAGAAGCAGGATATAGACCTGGAGAAGGACCACCAGGTGCAGCGCCAGGTGCGCGACCTGGTGAACCTGGTTATCGACCAGGAGAGGGTCCACCGGGAGGACGGCCAGGTGCACGTCCTGGTGAACCAGGTTATAGACCAGGACCAGGAGAACCAGGTTATAGACCTGGAGAAGGACCACCAGGTGCAGCACCAGGTACGCGACCTGGTGAACCGGGTTATCGACCAGGAGAGGGTCCACCGGGAGGACGGCCAGGTGCACGTCCTGGTGAACCAGGTTATAGACCAGGACCAGGAGAACCAGGTTATAGACCTGGAGAAGGACCACCAGGTGCAGCACCAGGTACGCGACCTGGTGAACCGGGTTATCGACCAGGAGAGGGTCCACCGGGAGGACGGCCAGGTGCACGTCCTGGTGAACCAGGTTATAGACCAGGACCAGGAGAACCAGGTTATAGACCTGGAGAAGGACCACCAGGTGCAGCACCAGGTACGCGACCTGGTGAACCGGGTTATCGACCAGGAGAGGGTCCACCGGGAGGACGGCCAGGTGCACGTCCTGGTGAACCAGGTTATAGACCAGGACCAGGAGAACCAGGTTATAGACCTGGAGAAGGACCACCAGGTGCAGCACCAGGTACGCGACCTGGTGAACCGGGTTATCGACCAGGAGAGGGTCCACCGGGAGGACGGCCAGGTGCACGTCCGGGTGAACCGGGATATAGACCGGGCCCAGGTGAGCCTGGATTTCGCCCGGGTGAAGGGCCTTCTGGAGGAGCTCCAGGTACGAGACCTGGAGAACAGGCTTATCGTGCTGAAGGTGCTCCTTATCGTGAGGGACCCCCTGGAGGCCCTCCTGGAGCTCGTCCTGGTGAAGCAGGATTTCGTCCAGGTGAAGGACCATCAGGTGGTGTTCCGGGCGCTAGGCCGGGAGAACCAGGGNGGTGAACCAGGTTATCGACCTGGACCAGGGGAACCTGGATATCGTCCTGGAGAAGGACCATCAGGTGGTGTTCCGGGCGCTAGGCCGGGAGAACCAGGGTATCGGCCTGGAGAGGGTCCACCGGGTGGTCGCCCCGGTGCTCGGCCAGGTGAGCCGGGATATAGTCCGAGGCCAGGGGAACCGGGTTACAGGCCTGGTGAAGGTCCGGCAGGTGGAATGACCGGTGCAAGGCCACATTCTCCTGTATACCGAGCTGAAACTGCTGGTGCTGAAGGCCGTGCTCGTGGATTTCCTGAATCTGGGACACGTCCTGGTGAACCGGGATATCGACCTGATGCAGGTGCTGGATTGCCAGGTGTTGGCCCTGATGGCGTTCCTGGCGATCAGGGATACCGTCCGGGGGCGGCTGGAAGAGGAGCTTCAAGACCAGGTGAACAAGGTTATCGGCCTGGAGAAGAACCCCCAGGTAATTATTATGTGAGTTTTTTCCTATTTAAATTTTTAAAATTTTGAACTGCTAATTGAATGTTGTATTTGTAAATTATTGTAATGTACTCCTTTCCCTAAGTTTATCTACATAGGTTGTCCAAGATCATTTAATACAGAAGTGTTAAAATACTGAAAGTACTATTTGCATGGCTTTTGGTGATTAGATTTCGTTCTACCTGCGATCTTGAGATGAATAGAGATCCTTGCGATATTATGTCAGAGTTGGGTCTCCTTGGAGTTGGGGGAAGAGTCCCACAATCTCCAAGTGTGGAATGAGAAGGGGGGCAATGGAAAAATTTTTAATCAAAGAAACAGATTGAACCATTGGGACCTTTCAGGTAATTAGGGATGTGATTAGAGTGATAGAAACCATATTATGATATGAAGGACATTGATGAAATTAGGAGAAAGAAAAGGACCAGTTTAACGAATGAATCACTCATAAGTTAAAATACACCTACAATACACATGATTGCAAACATTTTATTACAATGTATTACATTTTACTTTAGGTAACTCTAATCTGAACAAAATTAATATTTCTTCAACTTCAAGTCACAAAAATTAATATTACTTCAACTTTGAAAATAAATTATTACCACCTCTATGGTTTATACCTCCCTGTTTGTATTATTGCCATTAATGGCAACTCCCTTTACCTATAATACCCAACCTGTATAATTTTTCTTTTTTATACCTTACAAAATACTCAGAATGTCTAACAAGAAGTTTTTAATGATATATTAAGCCAGTGAATATTAAGGAGAATATTTTATTATTTTGCAATTTGTGGACAGAGAAGTAAACTTTAGGTTATGTTCATGAAAAAGAGGATGTCTGATGCTCACCCTAGACATGATGTCGTGTAAGTACTAATTCAGCACATATTGGATTTACGGGTGAAGTGGTGAGCTAGGCTAATTGGCGACATTTTGATTGATTTGTTTCTCTCACGGACAACTTTATATTGCTTGCTCAAGGGTGATTTATTCTTGCTGCTGAAGGTGAAACTCCAAATGATGTATACAATTTATATTTGTATTCAATTTGTATCATTATTAATTGGAAAATTAGGATGCTGTACATGTTTTTAAAAAACAAGTAAGTAGAAGTATTTTGATCTTACAATAGATAGTTTTTTTCCTGAGTGTAAAAGTGGCCTAAGAAAAATTCTGGGCAACATTTTGCCCAACTCAATAGTCATTTTTTTTAGTATTATTTCCACGTTGCTTAAGTCCAGGGATAGTCACAAACTTGGAAATATTTACCTAACGAGTTCTAATTAATTAATAATCAATTCTACTGGTTTTACTGTTGGACAAGGACAATGATTTTTAAAACTTAGTAATAAATTTAGGCTGTCATTTGACTTTCTTTGACAAGGGTCACATTGTCTTTACTCACTTGATGGGGCTGGCATTTCCATTACAAAAGTATTTTTCGCAGTTTTCGTAAATTATTCTTGTCATGCCCTGTATGGTATGAAAATCTTAACACTTTTATGTTACTATTTCATTTTGAATGTTTTAGTAGAGCTTTTTGCTATGTTAAGTGGGTACTTTAGCCAAGATCTCAAACAACATAAGCCTGCAAATGTGTCTCTATATAAGCCCATAGTGATTTACAGTCAAACATTTCAAAATTTTACTCCGTATGTGTATCAAAATTCATCACCACTGGATAGGGAATGGTTCAAACTATTATTTTGTCTGGGGAGGGGGGAAGTACTTAAGCCTAGTCTCTTTGATGGATATAATACCTTAACCTTAACCTAGTTTTCCTTCCATGATCAGAAATGATACCACTATCCTAATGTAAGGGAATATTGGTGAGCAGAGGCAGACCAAAACTGTAATCAACGGGGAGGAGGGAGGGATGGCTGGCCGGGGAGCATTTTTGTTTAAAAATTATGGTTTTACAACACTATTACCTTTAAATAATATGCATCAAATAAATAATTAACAATCTTGTATTATTAATAACAATAGTATTATTTATTACTTTTATTAATATGGTATTATTAATTTTAGTAATATGGTATCATTAATTTTATTAAAATGATATAATTAATTTTATTAACATATATTATTAATAATAACAAAAACAATTATGACTAATAACAATAACTAGTCTTTCTTTATTAATCAATAACTAGATTATGGAATAATTCTATAATTAATTTGTTATTTATAGTTTGATTTTGTGTGGTTGGATCATATGATTTTTTAAAGATTTTTTATTATTACATTACAATTAGTTTTATCAGGTTTTAAAACATGTAATTCAGTATTATTCTCTGAAAATTGTTTGGTCTTTACACTGATTTGTTCAAAGCTGTCTCTATAGAATTATTATGGCATTGTTTAGATTAGTTATGTTAGTTACTGTAATAAAAAGTTACCACTATTAATGTCAAATATGAAATTTATCTTGTGACACTCAGAAATGTGATGTAAAAGATAAAAGGGGTGACATGTAACTTATATGATTCAAAAGATAAAACTACTCAAGATTAAGGCAAATGAACTAGTATAATAACTAACTGTTCTAATTACAAAGAAATTCAGCAATAATCTTAAGGAGACAGATGTTAGTTAATGAACTATGTAGAAAAACAAATTATTTTTTGTAAGTAATAATAAATAATTTTGTCTTGGGATAAGTAAAAAAGAAAAACAAATGAGACAAAATTAAGTTTAAAAAATAAAATATGAAATGAAGTATGACAAAATTGTATAATAAATAAGTAATAGATCAACTTTGTTTGAAAATATGTGTAAGGTAATTATGATTCATTTAACGTTGTGTAATGTAGTGATTTGATTGGTTGTTTGCTAAGCTATATGAAAGTGAAATACCACTCACTGACAGACTGATTGATTGACTGATCATGAAATCTCAAGAACTACAAAGACTACAAACTTGATATTTGGCAGGTAGGTTCCCTTTTAGATGTTAATATCCGCTTATAAGGATTTTATGAAAATCAACCCCTAAGGGTATGAAATTAGAGTTGGTATGTTTTATTATGTATCCCAACATAACTATATAGTGTCTGGAGCTATTTCAACCAAACTTGATACAGGTCATTCCATGTCAAATAAACACAGGGTCTAAACCTTACCATCTCAGATTTTGATAAAATTTTGTAGGTAGGTAGCCATCACAGAGATTAAGAGTGGTACCAAATATTGTTTTAAAATTTCAGTTCATTTGGAAGCTCAAACAATGTAAATTTTAAACAAAACACCCCAAAACAGATCTACACAAAACTTTTGAATTGCTCTGGAAGCTCTCTTAATTGAGCTGGGAGAGGCAACATTTTACAGCTTATTTAATATACTTTACAAACACAGTTTTTGGCAATCCTAATACCGAGTAAGTCTAAATTCAGCCCTCATGAAAGAAAGACACCACTTGCAACCTTTGGGAAGGGGCTCAAAATGGGTTTATGCTTAAAAATAATTGAAAACTATTTTTGAAATATAAAGTCATGAAAATTCCATTGGATCTATAGTTTTGGGGTTGATGAGATGATGAATTAAATTACCAATGCCTTTAAGTCAAGTTCAGATCATATAGGGGTAGGGTATCCTTAAAACTGGGTGCGAGAAGGGTAAGAAGTAAACATAATGTAAAAAGACCTGCATTAGGGTCGAGTCCATGGTTTTTATACATTCTCCGATGATTAATTGTAGTTCCAATTGCATTATGTTAACTTTCAGACCGTATGATGTGCACAACATCCCTAGTTGTGAGTGTTGGGAAGAGCATAAAACGAAAATATAAAAAATGTGTGGCAAAGAAAATTCACCCCTAATATGAGTGTTGAAAGTCCTATGTTTTTAATGTTGTAGACATTAAAATTGGTATTTAGATTAATTGTTTGATTTGTGGATCTAGAAGTATGAGATACTTTGAGAATAAATGACAAATGTGGTTTTGTCTACTAGTACAATATTTTATTCTAACGAAAGCACTTTCGCGAGCTTAGCTGGCATCTTCAATCTGACAAAGCAAAGTATCAAAGGGCAAATTAATCTTTCAGTAGATAAAAAATTGTGCTAGTAGACAACACCACATCTGTCATTTATTCTCAAAATTATTTATGTATTTAGTATTGCCTCACCGATATCCAACAATGAGATACCTGTTAATGTTTGTGTTTTTTTTTCTTCATGGCTTTGTATTTTGTTCTTATACTTATTGTGAAAGTGAGTCATGTAGTCACTCTTTATATTTATATTAAGTCAACCTAATGGGCATTAACGAAGATTCGTATCACAATTAGAATTAGTTGTTATTTTTTGACAAAAACGATTTCTGTATTGCTTTGTCCAAACATAAAAATATTCGTGTTGTAAATCAGTCGTGTGAAAAATGGCGTCAAATCCAAGACTAACCCCTATATCTACCCCTAGGGATACCATGTAAAAATTATCGGAAATGACATCCGTGTCTGGTCCAGAGTTTTTGGCATCGCCGAGCTGATAGTGACCTTCTGATACACACCAAACTACCAATATTAATTGATAACATTCTCAATGGATATCAAAAGCAATGTGAGAAAAAATAAAGTTACAGAAATACTACAAAATTTACGTGACCAAAGCCGCGGGTACTCAGCTAGTCAATATTATGTTATTCTGAATATCAGCGTAATTTAAATATTGTTAAGTGTAAAACAGCGCGAACATCGTTTGAACAGCGCGGCGATACTCTTTTGCAAGGAGATTTGTAGAAAGATGCTTCAGTTGTTACAGAAGGGCGCAGCAAGATCTAGCATGACTTACACAATTTATAAATAGCTTACTTTACGATTGGGATAGGCAGTCATCTATATAGTTTACTCAAAGACGAACTCTATAAAGAACCTAACTCAAAGTAAGATAAATACTGAAAAAATTAGGAAAAAAGATATCTATTTTGCAATTCGTTGTACATACTGGGAGTATTAAATCCTGAAAGTTCCCCACCGATCCGAGTTAAACAACAAAGAAATATTTGACGGGAGAATCTGAAGTTACAGTTTTAGCTCCCAACAGTTGCATCTCTAAAATAAATCATGCTACAGCCCTACATTTTGTTATTTTCTTTGTTTCGAAACGCTCTTTAATTTATTTCTAGGAAGCATTTTCTGTAAGTCTTGCTGATTTTCTGTCAATTAGTATTTAAGGCTCAAAACGAGAAATCAACGTTTTTGGTTTTCATTCAAGTATCCATATATTATGAAACATGGTCGAAATCGCTATATTAAACATCATCTTAGCTTTAATAACATCAAGATAATCTTTAACAAGATAGCAACATCTTAGATTAAATAACATGTACAATATTTTGATTTTTGAATTGATTTAAATGGCTGGAAAGGCGCAGACGAGGAATGGCAGGAACCGTTTCCATGAGTTGATTGGTACCCACTAGTCCAGTCAACGAAGAGGGTAGAGGACATGGAAGTTAGTGTAATTTTGTTCTTCGGGAATGTGTTTTCGGCCGGTAAACATACTATAAGTCTCAGGTTCTAGCAGTGCCGCTTAGGAATTGAAAGGGAGTTGAACGGTACAATTTTTCTTTTTTTCGCTATTATCTTGAAAATGGTGGGTCGTACGAAAAACTGTACTCTTAGCAAAATTAACGCTTGTATCCTTCAAGACTTTCTGTATTCCTTACAGTTTTGAGATATCTTTCCAAAAAAATCGTTTATTTATGAAAAACAAATTGTTCATTTTTTTTGTTATATTTGTAAATATATGTCTCAAGTTATTACAGAAAAAAAGTTGCTTGAAAAAAGTTGTAGAACACGAAATTTACTTTAAATTTGTTTGGATATTTACTGTTTTATCTTCAACTGATCTGGTGTAAACTTTGAAGTTAATTTACACATTTTAAAGGAAAACCCTACTCGGCTGTTCTCATTTTGGAGGGTCGTTTGATAATTGATTGATATTGTATCTCAGTAGGTATAAAGAATTGGGAGACAAACAGCAACATGATGCCGTTAAACTACCTCCCAAAAATCTTTCAATTGATAGTATGAACCATTCCCTATAAAGTGGCGATGCATTTTCGTACCCTTACGACGCAAATTTTGAATTATTTGACTTGAAAATACTATGGGCTTATACGGTGAAACTTTCGCGGGCTTATGTTTGTTTGATATTCTGGTAAAAGTACCGGTTTAACATGAAAAAAATACACTAAAACAGCAAATAGAAGTAGGAACATCAAGGTGTTAAGATTTTCATACATTTACGAAAATAATTCTGAAAAAAACCGAGGAAAATACTGTTCTAACGGAAATGGGAGCCGCATCATGTGACTAAAGACAATGCGACCCTTTTGCAAAGAAAAATAGTCAAACGACAATCTAAATTTATTATCAAGTTTAAAAATGACAAAATAATGATCCTTGTCCAATAGTAAAATTCAGTAGAATGAATTATTAATTAATTAGAATTACTTTCGAGAATATTTCCAAGTTTTGTGAGTAGTTGGCAACTTGACTTCTGTCAACACGGATCATTATGATGCCTTTACCAAGATCAGTCCTTATTTCAATAAATGTTGCTTGCTCAAGGGTGGTTTATCCAAAGATTTATTTATTCTTGCTCCTAGGTGCGAAAGTCCAAATGTTGTATAGTTTTGTATTAAATTTGGATTTTTATGAATTTAATAAAATTAGGATGATATACGTATGTTTTTTGAAGTCAGTATATAAAATTATTTGAATTTTACGCTATTGATAGACATTATTCTGAGTATAAGATTGGAATAACAACGGCGGGTAATCAGCTCTAATTTCTCGTCGTGGTCTCATTAATGTCACCTCATTGAATTAAACACTGATAAAACGGGTTCCATGTCATTTCGCAATAGTGTAGAGAAATCTTTCCTCATACACCACTTTCGATCAACGGATTCCAAATAAAACCCAGAAGGTAACCAAATTTGTAGGTCTTCATACTCAGGACAACCTCAAAAAAGAGTAACCTCCTTACCAACCTGAGCACATAGTGTTGTGCATTCCGAATTCTAGTCAATGTTGTTGAGTCGACACGTTTCTCGCAGCGTGCATTTTGCAAATGTTTATTCCCATTTACGATACGGTATTATCTTCTGGGGCCACTCATTAACGAAATTCCAAGCTTTCACAAAACAAAAGAGGATAGTTCGGATCAGTGGCGGATCTATAAGAGTGGGGAGCTAAGGGGCCTAAAGCCGCCGCCTGAACTCTTACCAGATAAAATTGAAGTTGATAAATGGCATACTTTGTAAAAGTTACCAGATTAATAAAACTAATAATACCATGTAAATAACATTCATAAATAAATGTTGATGTTATTAAGAATGCCAGATTGTTAATTATTTATTTGATACATTTCATTTAAGAAAATATTTATAAAATTTGCAAAGATTCAGTCCAGGAACAAGGCAGTTCCGACCTTGCAAAAGGTCACGGAGACTATATTAGGCATACTTCTTGAGTTGGACGTAGTTAAGATGCTGAGATTTCGATCTCCAATCATTGCCGCTCGCGCCACCATCTTGGAAAAATGACGGTGAATTTGACCATTTCGCTATTATTTCGTCTCCGGTACCAGTTACGACCAAAATAGATATTATTAGATAGATAGATCATTTCATTTCCAACATTTTTTATAGAAATTACGTATAGTTACTGAGATACAAAGGATTAAAAAAATGGATTTTCCAAAAAACTTTTAATTATCACATTTTTTCCTTAGTTTTGACGTGAATATTTGTTTTTGTTGTGTGTTATTCTCATTTCTATACATATAGTGAGTCTAAAAATCTTCATGAACAGTATACACAAAATATCAAAATTCATAAAAAATTAGAAATACGTAGTATAATATGAATATAGGAGAGATATCCGATAAGGAAACACGAATAAATATTGACAAAGTTAATTTTTTATGATTTACTCATTTCCACATCATTGTATGGAGTAGAAGGCTCATGTTTATAGTGGTGTCTCCATTATGCCGAATTCACTTCACACGATGTTGACATTAATATTTTAATATTTTCGATTTTCTATTTTATAATTTTGGTTGTGTATAGTTTGAAATATCACTGTAAATGAAAAATGATATTTAGTCTGACTAGAGTAACCGGCAGTGTAATACTGACTGATAGTTTTCAGATCAATACATAGCATTCCAGAATGATGTTTGTGTAGCTGATCTTTCATAAGTTCCATGGGATTCATTCGTTGTTTTATGATAATGTTATGTGTCAAGGTACAAAATCTTCAGTGTGTAAAGTTTTTTTAAACAACTGTAAAGATCATAGTAGCTGGAAATAACATTAATATAGTAGACGGAGGTCATGTTCTTCTCAGAGTTGTGTGGTATCAAAATGAAACTTTTGCAATGTTTACCAACACTTATCTCCAGATTCTCAAAAAACACTTAGGTACTTATACAATCGTTATCAAGACAAGGATTCTGAGTGAATGGTACAATGAAAGGTTGACTGTTGAAGGGAATAAGCTCCGACTTATCAAATCGTCTGTTAAGTCATGGAGCAGTTCCTGTAGGTCAGCCAGGCGCGAGGAGGTTTTGCTGACCCGCCTGCGCATAGGACATTGTCCACTTACTCAACGGTATCTCTTACTACTTGATGATGAACCCGTTTGTGAGGAGTGTAGCTCTTCTCTGACAGTGCGTCACCTACTAACTGATTGCAGAAGATACTCGAGTATACGGAGACAAATTGGTCTGGCTGCAGATTTACCAACAATTCTCGGAAATGAAACGGATGATGTTAATAAACTATTGAATTTTATGAGTAGATCGGGGCTCCTCCCACTAGTTCTCGGGAGGGTTTAAATGTGCATTCTTCTTTCATTTTCCCTGTCTTCCTTCCTTTTATCTTACATTTCCGTAATTTGAAAATTAAAATTTTAAGATTTTTTTTTCTTTTTTGTGATATAATGTGTTCGGCAACTGCTTCCTTTTCTTTCTTTCATCTTTGTATTTAGATATTTGTTGAATTCAGGAGGGTTTTTTAAGTGGGTATGGTAGAGATACTCTGCGAGTCCCGCACACGGGCACGAGTCTTTACGGTTCTTTTCTATGGTGCGAAACTGCATTTTTTTCCCCGCCGGCAAGGGTTCTCTTGACCTTGCTGTTGATGAGCCCTAAAGCCCCACAAAAAAATCTTTGACGAATATTCTACTGATGCAACGAACAAAATACTGCAGAAGTAAATTTCAATGAGTTAATGAATGCGAATATTTACAAGAAAAAAATTTATCCCACGAAAGAAAAGGTAACAGCCATGCTACATAAGAAATAAATTGAAGCTAATTTGTCGGTAATGCAAGCTGCAGAAAATGCATTAATTGATAACACAGCGATCGTATAATTCTGTTTTCATGATAGGAGAAGATATTGACCTACTCGTACTTCTAACAGCGCTGGCAAGGCATCTTCAACTATTTATTTTCGGAAACCTGGTGAAGGAAAAGTTGAGGAACAGATATACTGTTCTGCTAGATAGCAGTGTAGAAAGGCAGTTGCTGCAAATAGATTATTTTTGCATGCATTCAGTGGGTGCAACAGCACAACGATCCTGTTCAACAGTTAAAATTATGTTTTCAAGATCATGACAAATTGTGAGTCCTGATTCAAATTTTACAAGTTTTCAAGAATAAAAATGCAAATCGTGAAGAGATTATATCTGGGGTACTGTTTACAGCGGTTCCACATAAAAATTATATTTAATTTTACTTTATAACCTCCTATGAGCGATGTTGCATAATTTCATTCTCCCAAAACCTACCATCAGCTTCAATTATGGTACAATATAAATAAATCTGCTAGAATAGGGATGTGATACAGTAAAATTTGACTTCTTTAGATGAGAGCCAAAAAAAAGACCCTGCTCGTGCAAATCTATTAAAAGCTGCTATTTCAAGAATGAATGTGGTCGAGCATGCTGATGTAGAAAAACGGGGTTCAAGTGCTCAGCATTTTGTTTTGGTACAGCTCTTTCATGTCAGAATGCCACAGTATCTGACATAAAGGACGCATATGAAGAAACTACTTTTAGTGATCAGTTTTTGCAATAAATACAAACGATAAGACCGAGGACGAAGATGAAGTCGAAGATAAAGAGGTAGAATATGAGGTTCTCGAAGAATAAGGATGTCAGGATATCATCGAACAATTTGATCCACCGAGGAAATCGAAAAAATTAAAAATAATTTCAATACCATGTGAAGGCATAATGAGACACCACTACAAAAATGAGCTTTCTACTCTATGTGGAAATGAGAAAATCATAAAAAATTCATAAAATGAACTTTGTCAATATTTACTTATGTTTCCTTATCGAATACCACTCCTATATTCCAACTATACTATGTATTTCTAATTTTTATATGTATTTTGATACTGTAAGTATATTTTTCTTGAAGATTTTAGACCTATTATACGTAGAAATACGCAACAAAACCAAATATTCACATCNAAATGTGAAAATTAAAAAAAAATAGGAAAATCCACATTTTTCATTCCTTAGTGTCTCAGAAACTATAAATCTAACAAAAATAATTTCTACAAAAATGTTGAAAATTAAATGATATATCTTATAATATCTATTTTGATTGTAACTGGTGCCGAAAACGAAATAAGCGCGAAAAGAATGTATCATATTCTTTGTTTCATTTCGGAAAAAGAACATAATATCGTTGTCTGAGGTAAGGTTGTACAATCATAATCTGTAGAGAAAGTACTTCATCGTGAGTATTCTATGTAACTTAGGCCAGAACGTATAATAATATTACACAAGAATGTGTACAATATGCCCACAGAAATACTAAGAATAGATCATTTTATGTATAAGATTTGAGCGTATGCAAATTATAAAACTAAAAATACATATCAGTGTCTATGTGTAAAGAGGAGTCAGATTACATTTCGCGCTGGCAATGTGCGCACGGTAATAAAAAGTGATACCGTTGTTGTAAGGGCCGTTAGCTTAACTCAACCCCCGCCCTACCCCCCCCCCCAGGTGATCTTGCATAAGAGCTGTCCAAGATGGGGGTCAGCGGGTAAAATCCCACAGCGAGTTTTGCCCTAATTGGGGTATGGGGCGCAAAAAACCCCAACGAGCTAAGCGAAGCTCCAGGCTGGACTACCACCCCCCTCTCTTCATAGGTAAGCTTGCATGGGTGCAGCCAAGAATGGGGTGTGGGGCTAAAATCCCCCGGCGAGCGAAGCATGCATATCCGTAAATGGGGTATGGGTGTAAAACTACCAGCGAGCGTAAGCGAGTATATAATACTAGCTGATTATCCTGCATTACTCGGGACTTTTCTTAGACTTATCTTCTTTTAGTCAGGAAACAAAATCTCTACCTATATTGTAAGATCAAAATACATTTACTTCCTGTTTTTTTTAAAATATGTACAGCATCCTAATTTTTCTAATGCATAATAATACTAATTTAATTCAAAACTTGACTGTATACACTAAACCATCTCGCAGGAGCCCCGCCGGTCGAATATTCGCTTCCGAGGCAAGACATAGCTGCACCATTTCATTAAAATTGTTGTAAAATATAAACTATTCGTCGAAATTTTACAATTAAAACTTTTATTTTTGTTAAATGCACAAATCAGAAAACCCATTAAATTTGATGATGATTGATGTTTTCTTCTTCCTAAATTACTCTCTTAAATTGAAGTATTTTAACACCTATGTTAAATATCGATTTATCGATAATTTAGGTTATTTTTGTCAGATGGACATATGCTGTCGCGGACTTTTTTGTAGAACTCTTTGAGACAAACAATATTGCCATTCATAGTTGTCACATAATCCGTTTAGGCACATAATCCTCTAACCGTTTAGGCAGCGTAAGCGAATGTAACTCTTTATTCCCGATTTTATCAACATTAATTGTCAAAATCCATTTCTATGTTTCTTATCACACTTTGAAAAAATAAAAGTTAGCCTATGTTCATCCTGGATTTCTAAACTAACGCATTGTTCGATTTCATCAAGACTGGTTCAGTGCTTTAGTCGTGATCAAGTAACAAACATACAGACACGCTTTAGCGTTACGCATTTGTATATTAGTATGGATATCTTTGATTGTTGCGATCACTGATGTATGCGAGTTTTCTAGCCACTTCCAGTCGTACAGTCCTAATTTTTTGAAAATTCATTCACCAAAAATCGTGAAATGAACGAAAGAGTTCCAAACGCGAAAACAATAACCTAAAATACATTTTCCGAAAAAGACACACTTTGAGAGTTTTCATAAATTGCGACGACACCCCCTAAATGCAAAAACGTTGACGTTTCCGCGGAGATAATCTCGGTGTCTCCGTAGAAACATCAGAACAAGTCGAAGCGAAGCTCTACGTCGGTCTACACTCCACACAACAGGTGCACTCTTTAAGGGCGCAGCCCTAAATGGGGTCTGGGGGTAAAACCCCCGGCGAGTGCAAACGAGTTATTTTAATAAACGGTTGCACAATTCCTTGAGTTGGGTAGTGAAAAATCTACAGCGAAAAAAATATCCCAATATATCGGGATTTGTTGTAGGAATCTATTGTATTTTTGTGTGCTTTGAAGAATAATACAGATAACGGGAGTTTTCAATCGTAAGTCTCTCAGAGATTTCGTTTTCAATTTTATGTCCAATATTTATAAGTTTATTTTAATGTTTTATTGCCTAATTAGTCCAGTAACCAGGGGATTTTTATATAGGCCGACCTTGCAAAAGATCATGGAGAGTTTATATTTGAGTTGGACGTAGTAATGATTTCACTGAGTTTTCGACCTCCATTTATATCCTGATTGATCGACATTGAAACTGATACTACTTAATCCTATCCTGAATAAAAAGGAAATCCCTTTTATACATCTTAAAATAATTATCGCTCCATAGAACGCTACTTTTAGGAACGGTGGCATCACGCGCTCGCGGATTTGAGAAAAAATTCATTACGCTAGGATGATTTAAGTAGGAATTTTCGGATATTGCTGATGCATAATACACAGTAATAAAATCCATTATTAGATACCGGATCCTTAGCAATCACAAATACCTTAGCATTAGACTTTATTAGATACCGGATCCTTAGCAATCACAAATACCGTTCGTTCCTCCACTGGAACCCCCAAACTATGTCAATGGACCGCGTCTACAAAATCACACTAGAATATGACATAAATAAAATACAGCTATTGCGTGGTTGAAAGAAATTTTCAAATTAAAATGTCCCCTTACGTGGAGAATTTTATTGTATTCTCAAATAAACTATCAGTTTGTTCTGTATATTCATTAAATCAATTACCGACACTACATTTTATTATTGAACTAAAGATGCCTATTTCCTCTCGGTTGTTCTCATAAAATTAAACGAAGTTATGGAGACTAACTCTCCAGGCTAGCGATGCGAATTAGTCTCCGTAATAATAAAAAGATCATGTGCCAGCGACGTGCAATGAAAAACAATCGCGAGTTACGATAAAAAAATATAGAAGAAAAACAGAATTTACGCAAAAAGTCAACTCAAAACTCACCTGTTCTAACACTTTTACTAATGCGTACACTGTATTACGTTTTAACCATGCTTACACTATCCTAGGGATGTTGAAAAAATATCAATATATCATATGAACGGTATTTTTATTCCGATATATCGATATTTTTGACCGATGTATTTTTTTAACGATCTATCGATATTAAAATTCCAATATCGACTTCCGATGTTTTCTGAAATTTTGATGTTTTACAGATTTTAATTACTATATTATTTTAAATAATATTGATAATATTAAATTTAAAAACATCTCTTACACTATTATCTCTTAAAAGTCTGAAACCGAGTAAGATTGAAATCTTACTTGTTTGGCATTAGTTACAATTGAGTTAACGTGAGAACAAGTTCAGGCATTGACTCAGACAGACGATCCTGCCAACCCCAGTTGTCAAGGTTACCGCAAGCGCCTGATCGGGTTGAAGTATTGACAATCCCACTGCACCGCAACGTCCTTGACTGGCGAAAGACTATTATAAAATTCTCCGATCGTGAAGTGCCAATTCTTGGCTTCTTCAACCTTTGCTACCATTGTGGATGTATGAACTGGGAAGTCAGTTCGTCCACAGGAGCTGGAACGGTTAGATCATTGTCTATTCAGCTTCTCCTGCGGTGTTGGTGCATATAGTTCAACCGCTTCTGGGAATATTTGGCGGTATTTGTCGAATACGTGATAAGTAATTAATTTCAACGATCTTGAAGTTAACTAATTACAATTTGTCAAAAAGCAATCAGATTACGTATGATCACGTGAATGGCAAATCGCATGATAATTGTCAAAATATGTTGGGTTATTTATTAGTTTTAGTATTTTTATTATCATTTTGTCAATTAAAATTTAATAACAGCAATAAATTTATGCATACACACATAAAAAAGGTATGCCATAATAATTACGAATAAGATTTTGAATAATTATTTGGAAACATTGTACGCGAATAAAACTAAAAATCCATATCAATGTATAATCTACAAATTTAATTTATAGTACGAAAGAACTTGAGAACTATATTAAGCATATCTTTAAATTTCTATTAAATAATACCTTCTAATTTATATTTCTAAATTTTGTTTATTAAAGACATCAAACTAATTTAAAATCACTGTAGTTTGTATTTTATGTCATGGGTGTAGTTAAACCCATGAACGATTATTTTTATACAAGGACTTAGAAATGGTACTAAGGTGTAGCATCCTCAGAGCGCAAACATCATAACACTATTTTTTCTCAATTTATTACTTTTATTACGGTCATTCCACTTCAAATCATCACAGTTTTATTACATTTTTTACATGACCATCTTAGATATTGATACAATTTCGTAGGGAGGTAGCCATCATAAAGATTAAGAAAAGTGCTGTTAAATTTCAACCTGTTTGGAAGTTTCTACAATGTAAAGTTTAAACAAAACGCTCCAAAGCGGCTCTACACATAACTTTTAAATTGAATTGCTCTGGAAGCTCTCCTAAATTTGATAACTGGTAGAGGTGTCATTTTACAGCTTATTAAATGATCTTTATAATGATATGCTGTAGAACATAAGTCAAAGAGGAAAAAATTAACATTTCCAAAAGAAAACTTTTGATTTTTAAATTCTCAAAATGCGTCACTTTGAAAATTTTTAAATAGTTTATATCTTCGTTAATCATCTGAGAAAATATGAACATGGGATGAAAATGGGTTCAGTGTTAAAACAATAAAAGAGAGTAGGTTTCTTGCCGCGTACCGCGTGCGGAAGTAGAATTCACTTAATTCTTGCTATACACTTTTATGTTCAATATTGCACATGTATGATAATGTAATGTATATATTGTCAAATACGGGTCTCATTTTTATATAATTATGGAAAGTTCAAAGTAACGTAGTGCTATTGGTGTAATATTTCGTAACAAATTCGACATTATCTACTTATATACCGTGAAATAATAAATAATGCTCAGATTTATTCTTACAGAATTATGTGCACTAAAATGACAGACATCTTTTAAAAATTAGATGTATTATACAGTTTATATTTCATTCATATTGTGGCAATGGGAGACTCCCCTATTTGTTGAAGAAATGTACGTATTTGAACCATCTCTAGAACGATGAAGCACAGACTTTTATCTCAGGACCTATGTCGTAAGAAACTTCACTTTTGTCATTTATTAGCTGTGATGAATTTTCTTAATAAAGTTATTTCTTTTCTACGCAAGACAAATATTTTTGTCTTTTGCTGTTTCTGGAGAATGATTCACACATTAAGGTTCTGGTATTTGGACAACAGGTCCCTCGTTGAATTTGTTACTAGATAGACCATATGTATTAGGAACTATCGATACTTGCTTTCAGGATGAATTCCCAGAAGATTGTCAATGGAAATTACATTCTATGATATACATACTTTTTTATTTTGATTCTGATTTACTTTTGATCTTCGATACGCACTTTTTTCTGATTTTGATCTTAAATTATCCTATTTATCCTATCACCTGCAATACGTTACTATATCAGTTTAACGGAGTAACTGCTCACTGTGCATAATCTTTATTATGTATACCTGCTCTATGTTCGATGTGTATAGCGAATATTTCTGTTGAATATAACATAATCGATAATATTACCTTATTTTGAACTTTTCCTTTTAATAATTATATCAGAATGAATTATTTTTTCAATAGCAATACATTACTTTGAACTTTCCATAATTATATCAAAAAATAAGATTATCTGACAACATATATTTCATTATCATACTGGAGCAATATGTAACATAATCAAAGTGTATAGCAAGAATCAAGTGAAAAAATATACTAACGCATGCGCACGGATACCCCTTATATTCCTAAAAATGTGTATTGGTTTTGTTTAATTCGGTTTATACTTCATCATACCTATAAATAAGGGATTTTAAATAATATTTTAAGAATTCGGATTTTGCTTTTTGTGGTTCGTAGTGATTTACCTTAAACTATGAATTTTCGAAGGTAAAATACACTTTAAATTCAAATACTCATATGTTTTTGGTTTGAGTTCATATAAATATATCTTTATCTAATAGGTACCGGTTGGTAGCTTCTGCATATCACTGATCTCTATGATGCAGACCCGTTGCCATGCCATAAAACACTTGAACATATATATCATAAAACTCTAACCACGTTTTCCAACTTAACTCCCCGGGCCGGGCAGTCATTCTCAATTAATATTAGTAATTTACAATATAAATAATTTTTGCGTGTGTTGTACCGTACTCCTAATATGAATATGTTCAGGACGAAAACCATAAATACACGGCAATCGAAATTCCACCTTCTCGACCGATGGAAAAATCATATTCTGTCAACTACGTGAAAGTGAAATCAGGTCAGTTTTTCAATTTTCTCTTCCAATTAGTTTAACAACGACAATTCACTAGGATTTATACACGACTATGTGAATATATATTTAAACAAACACAAAACACTTATTGCCAAAAAGTAGTTAAAAATTGCGTATGACCATGCAGAGTACGCTTATTTACATTAATTGTTTCATTGTGGTTAGTAATGCATATACAATTGATGGTTATTCTTGCTTTTTTTCAGTTACTTATTTTATATTCGTATTTCATGTTGTTTTGTAATATATTACAACTGAAGGTAGATTATGGGATTTATTTTATATAGCTAACTACTCGTTAAATAGAGAGACAAAGCACATAGATGTGCTACGTACACATCACTGCACCATAGATTCATATTTGATTTTCGCCACCGCTGAAGCATACATCATAAATTCTGCAAGCGATATTTCGTGTTGATATTCTGTATCGCAAACTCACACTGTCAATTATTCACTTTTTTGACAATTGTTGCAGGACTACGTCCAGGCGAGGGGCCACCCGGGGCTCGACCCGGTGAACCAGGATATAGACCTGGCGAAGGCCCTCCCGGCGGACCTCCAGGAGCACGGCCAGGAGAGCCTGGATACCGTCCTGGAGGTCCACCAGGAGCTCGTCCTGGAGAACCGGGATACCGACCCGGAGAAGGACCCGCGGGTGGTGTGCCCGGCGCTCGCCCAGGGGAACCAGGATACCGTCCAGGAGGACCACCAGGAGCTCGTCCTGGAGAACCAGGATACCGACCCGGAGAAGGACCCGCGGGTGGTGTGCCCGGCGCTCGCCCAGGGGAACCAGGATACCGTCCAGGAGGACCACCAGGAGCTCGTCCTGGAGAACCAGGATACCGACCCGGAGAAGGACCCGCGGGTGGTGTGCCCGGCGCTCGCCCAGGGGAACCAGGATACCGTCCAGGAGGACCACCAGGAGCTCGTCCTGGAGAACCAGGATACCGACCTGGAGAAGGACCCGCGGGTGGTCCACCAGGAGCTCGTCCTGGAGAACCAGGATACCGACCCGGAGAAGGACCCGCGGGTGGTGTGCCCGGCGCTCGCCCAGGGGAACCAGGATACCGTCCAGGAGGACCACCAGGAGCTCGTCCTGGAGAACCAGGATACCGACCCGGAGAAGGACCCGCGGGTGGTGTGCCCGGCGCTCGTCCTGGAGAACCAGGATACCGTCCAGGAGGACCACCAGGAGCTCGTCCTGGAGAACCAGGATACCGACCTGGAGAAGGACCCGCGGGTGGTCCACCAGGAGCTCGTCCTGGAGAACCAGGATACCGACCTGGAGAAGGACCCGCAGGAGGTCCACCAGGAGCTCGTCCTGGAGAACCTGGATACCGTCCAGGAGAGGGACCCGCAGGAGGTCCACCAGGAGCACGTCCTGGAGAACCTGGATACCGACCGGGAGAGGGACCAGCAGGAGGACCACCTGGCGGTCGTCCTGGAGAACCTGGATACAGACAAGGGGAAGGTCCTCCTGGTGGTGTACCAGGTGCCCGACCCGGTGAACCCGGGTATAGGGGACCACCTGGAGGACGCCCCGGTGAGGGCCCTCCGGGAACTCGTCCCGGGGAACCTGGATATCGCCCAGGCGAAGGCCCACCTGGTGGACCGCCAGGAGCTGGACCCGGAGATCGTGGATATCGTCCAGAAGGTCCAGCGGGTGGCCCGCCTGGAGCTCGTCCTGGAGATCGTGGGTATCCGCCAGGTGAAGGTCCTCCCGGTGGTCGTGCTGGAGGCCCGTCGCCAGCTCCTCGTGGTGAACCAAAAGATTTAAGGCATGCTCCTCCTCAGCCTGTTTCTGGCCGTCAGCCGTATGGTGTTGCTCCTTCGGGTGACGTTAGAGATATGCGATTCACAGGTAAACCAAGAGATTTGCGTCCCGGTGCAGAAGAATATGGTGACGGTCGTGGTGGCCCAGCTGGTGGTCGAGGTGATGCATTGATCCATAGTTTATTCATTGACTTTTAACTTTCACTGCATTATTGTTTTTTTCTCCTCTTGTAGGATATCGTCCAGGAGAAGAGCCTTCTGGCTATGGGCCTGAAGAAGAACGTCGCCCTGGGGAAGGACCTGCTGGTTATAGACCAGGGGAAGAGCCCCCTGGTTATCGCCCAGGAGAAGGACCTCCGGGTTATAGGCCGGGAGAAGAACCTCCTGGATATCGATCCGGTGAGGGACCTCCGGGTGCACGTCCCGGAGAAGGTGTTCCTGGTGGACGTCCTGGAGATGAAGGACGTCCTGGAGAAGGAGCTCGTCCTGACGAAACAGTTCCTGGTAAAGAGGATGAAGTGGGGGGCTTGCGTCAAGTGACACTAATAGGTGGAGCTGGTCCAACTCCGAGCAGAGAAACTCTTAAGAGACTTGATGTATTAGAGGACAACGTAAGTATATTTTGAAGCATTACATTTATATTATTTAAAAATTATTATAAATATTGACAGAAAACAGTATAAAACAGAAACAACGTCTTCGGTTACTGCATCGCAAGAGACGCTTAGGAATTGATCATTCTCTAACTTTATTTTGGATTCATTCCTAAAGAATCGTCTAGATTTGTAATGAAGGAATCATCTGTTCATATTGAGCATTTATATGGACGTTTTTCCATGACCATCCAATATACCGATAATGTGTAGTTTGCGTTATACGACACCGAGAAGTATTCTTATTCGTCATTAGAAAATTTCTCCAAAATTTCTTGAATGACGAAATTGTCAAGGATTTGATGATTGTGATGGATTTGTCATGGAAATTCTAGAATGACCTGGATTTGATTGAAGTTTTCTTAACTGAGGTTATTCCCAGTGCCTTGGCCCTCTTTCTGGCATAGTCACAGAGGCTTAGTTTATTTCTTTAAAACAGGTTTCTCTCTCTTGATGAAAAGGAAAAGTCTCCTTTGAATAAGAAATTTAGCTTAAATATTGTCCTTCTGTCAACGATTTCCCGAATAGATTGTTTAAACATTAAAATCGTGTGGCTTTTAAAGACCAAGAGGAAGATTAATCAGTACTTAGCAAATCAGTTTAGAATTCCGTTGTATATGTATGCACACTTGACGAATGCAGAAACAGGAGCTTACAGCCGGGGAGCTAAAATTCCCAGCTGATCCACATTGCTGACATGTACTGTTAAACTCCGACAGCAAACATTGCCAATAATAAATATAGAATATAAATTATATACGTATTTAAATCTTAACCAGGATATCCAATAGAACGAACAATTATGTGTATTATATATTAATTCTATATATTTGCCGTTGACGAACCCTAAAACCCCACAAAAAATTCTATATGATACCATGTATAGTTTATTGTATGTTATACTATATATATATATATATATATATATATTAATATATAGGGATGTTTACGTGTCCCATCGAAGTCAGAGGGACAATTTCCGAAAAGTAGCAGTAACCCTGACAAAATAGGGACGGTGGACAACCCTAGTTATATTCTAGTCAAACGCTTAGTGACTCATTGCATGGAATCAACGGTCGAGAGCACTAACGAAACGGGTGATATAATGATACTAATGAAACTTTCCTGTTCCCTTTAATAGGTCACGCGAATTATGACAACAATTGATCAAGAAAGGGTTCCATCTGATTGGCAAGGAGAGAAAGTTGGACGCGGGTTGGGAGACAGGGAGTGTCAAGAATTAAGAGAACAAATAGTGAAGTTAGAGAAAAGAGTGTGGGATATGGAACATCGTTTAGCAATGGTTGAAAGGAAAGTCTCTGGACAGAGTTCACAATACAGAAGGTAAATACGATTTCTGGACCATGGCGTCCATGTAAGTCTGTATTGTGTGTGATATGAGGTTCCGCCAAGGTGAAATAGTTTGCATGAAGGTAGTAAGTATAGTTTGTCAAATAAACTGTATGATAAGCTGGTTATATGTTAGTCACCTGTGGTATTATAGGTAGGTATTGATAAAAGGTATTGTCAAACACAATCAACTAAACTTGGGTCGATGACTGCGTAGTCTAAGCAAGGAGATACTACACTAAATACGAAATTTAAAAGAAATTGAACCATCCGTTCACCCCGAAATCTATGCACACAGACTGACGGGTCATGTTAAAAATCGCTTTGCGGTACCAGGTTCACACAAATCGGATATTTTCTCTAAAATGTTGCGATCGTTTGCGTTTTTCGCGAATACAATATTTCATCTAAACTTCGTATCTGAGAAAGTAAAAAGTCAGGTGGAATAATTTCATCTGATTTGGGAGGCGCTCATGGGAGTGCTTCCTACGGTTATTGAGTTCTTTGTAGAAGTGTGGTCTGTATAAAAATCGGGAATATTATAATATTTATAAACTGCTCATGAAAATAGGATAAACTGCGATCTTTTTTCGCAAAAAATTGGACTATGTATGTAAATAAAGATCGCTGTGTAATCTAATATATTTACTCATGATGGCATTCCTTGCCATATCAAACGAGGCACCATACTATTCTCTATCTCCGACCCCTACAAGACAAGGAAAAAGGAGTTACGAGAAAAAATGATGGTACATTCAGTGTATTTTCTTTTTTTATTTATTTCCAGATTATTCACTAGGTCGTTTTACAGAACGGTTTAGTACAATAAAATCTATCTCCATTCAATACAATATAATGGTTACGTGATTAAAATAATTAGGGAAGCCATCCCTTCTTGGCTCTTCCGACAGTTGGCAGTTTGTCATAGAAACTCAATTTATTTAGTTTCTAAGCTTTTTCATAATTGTTCATAGAAGCATTTCATTTTTTAAGTTTTGATGAATTGCTCATGGAGGACGTAGGGAGTTCTGGGGCAGACGGTAACGAATTCTGGTATTGCTTTGATATGAGGTTCCGCCAAGGTGAAATAGTTTGCATGAAGGTAGTAAGTATAGTTTGTCAAATAAACGGTATGATAAGCTGGTTATATGTTGTTCAGTGGTATATACTCTTAGTTTACTGAATAGTAGCTTGTTGGAAACGTACATTGAGATGCGTAAGATTTTGTTTGGGAATATCTAAAGGTGTTGGATAATGGAGTCGGTCGTTCCTTCCAAGACGGAACACGGGTAAGTGAGAGGGTAGTAGAAGAGTTTTACACATGTTTCGACATTTAATCTACTTCAGGTTCGAATAGTTTTCACCCTTTCCTTTGAAATAAAACGTGTTGATGCCATTCTCACATTAACTAAATTGTATGGTCAACATTGAAGACATATTCATGGAAATAATCTCAAATATTCGATAATTAGTTCGATATTTTATATTCTTACTTCTGCAATATTATTACTGAACTTTTTNGTTCGATATTTTATATTCTTACTTCTGCAATATTATTACTGAACTTTTTTTTAACAGGAATGTCTCTGATTACTAATTTCTTTGTTTATTTTTGATAGTTTAAGCTCAGGTGCAAAAAGTTGATTCATTTTATTCGAATTTAGTTAAGAGTATTTGTTCAGTTAATTTCGATCGTGCGTTGAATAATGCTACGACATAAATGTTCGAATCATATTTGAGAAAAACGTTTCTTTGGTGAATCACATGATGAAAACGTTTCTTTGGTGTAATTTATGTCCAATCAGGTGTTGGACGAGGTATACGTTTTTGACTAGATTTTTTACACTTATAGAAGAAATTATCAAAAGAGTAATATCAGGGGACCAAGCTACGATCGGATTTCTTCATCAATTTTAATAAATATATTTATAGACATTTTTTCATAACTATTTTGATGAGTTAATTTGATTTGTTAATTTAATTAATTTTATGTTAATAATATAATAAAACAATACTTGTTATATATTTGATTTTTTAACTATTAGTATTATACTAGGGGACAGAGCAAAGCTCGCATTTAGTCAATATAAGAATATTTTCAAGTAAATTTTTAATGAATGAATACAAATTTATACTTAATTTGATTTGGATATTTTCATTTTTCAGTCTTCCCTGCACAGATGAAAAATTGAAAGCGTAGGGACACAACCAGCAAATAATACTTTCAAGCACAGATGAAACTGTAATAATCCGCACAGTGATTATAACGCTAACTGTTCTTCCGTGTGACAACGACGCACTCAAGGCTGTCAGCGGTAGTATTTGTAAATGGGAGCGTGCTATTGAAGCTTACCTACATGGAGCGATAGGAAGTAGGAGTTAGGAGGAGGGCCGGTTAGCTGAGTCTTCCAACTTGACCCACGTGGAGGTGTTAGTAGAAGTGGTTAGTAATAGTTCGAGATATTGATACTAGCAGGATGTGCATAGAGGTAGGAGGGTTCGCTTTTCAGTAGTGGCAGCTATATGAACTGGGACATTCATGTGAAAAGCTACAATTTTTTTCTGGTCCCACCGGGAATTGAACCTGGGATGACTTGGTGAAGAGCAAGAACGCTACCACCTGAGCCACCAGAGGGGCACCCGCTGAAGGACACTATATGACACCATGGGCCAATTCGTAGTTCCAAACATTGAAATTTTCGAAGGTCGAGTTGGCGGCTTTTGTTTGAAGCACCAACCGAACGCTTCGAAATGGATGACTGCCGTCCACCCATGACATGTAAAGTTGTGTGAAAACATCACCGAGCTGCTCTCCCTAACCCCGGAAGCTGCTTTATTTGATGTCGACGGAAATATTACCTCGCGAAAGGAAACTGGGACAATGTTCGTTGTAAGATAGCCAAAACCCCAAATATAAAGTGAAAACGGTTTCACAAAAATAGTTTTGCAAAACGAATTTTCAACTAAAAATGAACTTATTGTGTTTGCTTCCTGATATTAAAAATCCTTTACATATCAAGTTTCGGCCCAATCCCACCATAAGTTTACGAGATAGCCCATTTAAACTTACAATTATTGCTCGTATAATAAGAGTAAGATTTACAGTTTATGTATAATTAAGAGGTATTTTTACTTTTGTTTTATTAAATAGGTACACTTCATATTAATAATATGAAATGTTATGTCAATCATTTGAATAACATTTTCTTCTCATTAAAAAAAAAAAAAAATTAATGAGTGAACCACGGAATTCAAAATTACAAATTTGATCCATACGATCCGTGAGGTTCTTTACGCGTCTCGAATTATTAGACGGGGATAAAATTTCTCGATTTTCCAAAAAGAAGAATTTGGATCGACAAATCTGATTTTGGAAAATGTTACGGTGACGTTTTGAAATGGAACACTATCGCTAATATGAGTAAATTCACAATGGAATTTATTGTTTTAGCCCCGAAGATGGAGCAGAAAGAAGTAGTCTCACTGGAGGCCCCGGTATGACTTCACCTATGTATGAGAAAATGTCATGCGATGAAATTATCATTTCCATGCGTTCTGACATCGACAAAATCAAAGAGCAGTTGTTTGACGCTCAGAGAGTATCAACGGAATTCGCTGTAATGAAAGGTAAATCGTCTTTGATAGTATAACAATACTAATGAAAGCTTTTAGAAGAAAACGAAATAGAAAGCTAATAACGTCTATGATAGACTTCGTACATACTCCAAAATGTTGCTCATTAACTTACTATGTAAACTTACCAAAGCTGTATCTAGGCTCTCATCCTAGTTTTATTCACATCGTCTCATTGTGAAATCTGATGAATCAGTATGTACGTTATTTCGCAAAAGTGTATCTAAATCTCTTCTCCATTAATGGTGTACACTTTTCGCGATGCAAATATTTTTTAATTTTATTTTCCTAATAACTTATTACATTTCTACCGTATTTAAATGAATCAAATATTGTTACAATAATCCTCATCTCAGAAAATCATCACGCATCACTGTTGTGATCACGTATACTTGCGACCTCAATCTGATATCACTATAGTCAGGTCGCGAGTTAGAGCAGCTCGTAACGTATACTTGCAACCTTTGGAAAATTGTAATTTCCAAGTCTCTTGGAAATATATATTTTACGTATTTATAATTATACATATTCGCATGCTGTTATTGTCTGATTTCTATCCGTACGGTTGACACGTGTACATCTACTCTGTAGCCTCATCTTAACCTGGGTTATTTCTCGGCTTCTTTCCGGTAGAGGCGGAATTACAGGCCCACTACATTGTGTAATAAGATAAGGTGTGCCATTGCGCATCAAGGTGGAAGGGGACTTGGTCAGCCAATGAAACGCAAGACATTTGAGAGGGAAGTAAGGGTTCTAATGACCTCGATGTCGGCAAGCCGTAAAGACCGCCCCCCCTCCCCCGACCCGAAAAAAAGGAAAAGATTTCAGTAATATGTTTGACTTCGTTGTAGATTCGGTTGATGTGAAGCAATGTCCGAATACGCTCGCTCCGAAAAACGCCTTCAATATTATTGGTTTGCACTGCGCTTACTCAGGACGGACAAATCTTGTCGTATTCTTCTATGGGTCCACTAAGCTCGAGCCTAGTAACCGGATTGTCATTATTATTACTATTGTTATTATTAATATCAAATTTTTAGTGATTATTGTTACGATTTATTATGGGAAGAATAAGGAATTGGTGACGATGTATTTGTTATAATAGTTATTTTTAATGATTACAGGAAATGCTCCTCTTGATTCAATTTGCAAATGTGTGAGAGAAATGGAATATATCAAAAAAGCAGTAAGTAACGTCATTTACAAGAATTAATATCCAATGTATTCCTGTAGTATGTGATCAGAATCTCTTATCCTATCACTCATAGTTTGCCGTCCTCATAAAAAGGACAGATGTGACCTTTTACGTTCCAAAGATACGTTCTAAAGAATCAGGATACACAGCAGTTCAAAGAGCATATTATAAGCAATGACCTTCTAGATACTGAGGAAACTTACTCCCACCTTGTAACATGAGTTTGTGCCAGCGCCAAAAAGGAGGTAAAGTTGACTAAACCAGAAAAGTGCGTATTTTGGCCCAAGTAAGGCAGCCAGTTGTAGATAGCAAAAAGTTACGACAAAATCTTTTACTTCATCAATTCCTATTTTGTTTTCATTTAAGTAACATCTAAAACTATTCCAACAAATTTTTGTTCCAAGTCCAATTTCAAAATATTTGGCGCCTTCGTATTCTAACAAGCAGTGAATTAAAACTATGGTAATTCCAATACCTTTTTTTTTTCTTCAGGGGAAGAGCCGCGGATTGGAGACTACTCCAGACCCCTCGGTACCCCTAGTGCCACACAATGAAAATTCCTTAAAATATGCTCCGACTGTTCGTAAACAGTTATGGTTACGTACCTTTTAATTAACTCCTTGTGAAATTGCGAGTGACGTTTATTGCCACCTTTGAAATCCACTAATCGATCAATCTTAAAGGCGAGTCTATTCTATCGAAATGCTTTAAGTGGACAGCGTGGAATGAAAACGAAAATGTACAAGTTGTTTGGAAGTTGTCCCCACACTTCTGCAATAAAGAACTAGAGCAAGAACTAGTAGATGATTAATGTAAAAACGCACTCTGCCGTGCTCGGAGTGTTCGTGTTTTTTTCCCGCGATTTTCCAAGGCGGTGTAGACTCGTCTCTAGAAGCGTTCAAGACATCCTTCACCTTCCATTTCCTCGCTAAGTTGTGTCTTTTCTATCAATCGCTTCCTAATTATTTTCTTTCCCAAAAATAAGTACACGATCGGTAGTTGTTCAGAAAAACCTCGATGTGGTTAAAACTGCACTACTGTTACCACTCGCTGTATACTTCAATAGCTAGAGTAAAACTCAGTGTTAAATATAATTCAATATTTTTTGGGAAAAAATATGGCGAATTTTCTAAAGTGTATCGAGCTGCAGCCCCCATGAATCGTTGCTAAGATGAGCGACAAAATGAATTAAAGAAACTGAACTGTTTGATGTGTGAAAGGTTGATTTGGTAATATATTATAGATTTTGATTTGTTGTACTATTATTTTGTATGGCACTTGTAACTTCTCATCATAGAGTCCAATACCTGAATTTATGTATATTATGATCACCCAAATTCTGAATAGACAAGTAACTATCTACAATTGTTCTGTCAACCACATCTGTGTTATTAGGACAGAATGTATGCCTTTCTTGCAGACTTGCCCGGTGGAAAAATATTTGTTTAAAATCTTATTGCATTGAAAAACATAAGGTGTAGAGTAAGTTGCAAATTTAATTTTCAAAGAAGTCTCTTTGATGAAGGTCTCATTGTAGTTTTCTGCACTGTCCTAAAGTACCTCACTTTTGTCACTCACCAGTAGAATAGAAATCTGATTTCTCTGAAGAAAAATTTGTAATACATTAACAATGTATTCCACAGCTTGATGTATTGTTTGGAGGACGATATGAAGCTTTTAAATTTGGAGATGATGTGGATATTGTTGATCCTTATAAACTCAGAACTTTTGAATTAAAAATGGAAGAACTAGCAGAACAAATAAGAAATGTACAAGGATCACTAACACAACAAATTGAAAATGCACAGGAGCAAGTAAATGATATTGAAAGAGAACTTGGTCTTTTAGTGGAAAGAGTAAATGCTGGTGGACCAATGGCTGATGGATTTGCTCAAGTAAACTTTTACTTCTCATTTTAAGAGAGAGAACACAAGATATATTTTCAAACTTTAATATTAATGTATGTTTAAACAGGACTTTTCTGGATTGAATGAGTTGTATAACAAGATTCAAGTAATACAATCAGACATTGAAGTGATATCTAATACCTCTGCCAGACTAATGGAAGACAAAGATGAAAGACATGCCCAGCTACAGGTAAAGTTTTGTCAACTGAATTCAGTTCCTTCCTTTATAGAGCAATGATTTTATTATACTGTGATTTCTAGCTTCAAAAATCAAAATAACTTCAAACATTTAGCTAGTTAAAATTGAATTAAATGTAACTCCAAATGAAATGCAACTAATAGGGTCAAGTGGGGAAATTATGACAATTTGAAACCTTTCCTAACTTTGAAGTCATTTAATAGTAATTGCTTTATCATTTAGGTAATTTAGTGAATTTAGAATATTGAATCAAAACATTACACCAGATTAACTTGAGATTTGGAATTGGGTTTATATGATCTGGAAAAATGCTTTTAACAGAATTTTGCTCATTAAAAATTCATTGGGGAAAAAATGTAGCATCTTCAACCACACACAAACCCACAAATAGTTTTTTCTGATCATATGATCATCCAAAATCACCGAAACATTGCTGGGCCTATACAACAGACAGTGGCTACTTTCATTCATTCTGCAAGCATTTTATTCAGCATCCCCCTATATGACATTTTTCCTATAGCAAAAATTATTTCACAATTTACAATCACAATTTTATTTGTAAATGGCACACTATACTATGCTAAAAAGAGAAACTTATTCCAAGTTTGCCCAATTATGAAAGAATTGAACTGCAAATAACATCGTTGTTGATGCCTTGAGATATTCATCCTTCAAGATATGCACCCTTTGAGACCCAAAGAAATGTAGTGAAATACACCCCAGAGCTTACTGAGATGAAGTCCCAAATTGGAATCTGTGAGTAAAACATTCTGCGAGTAAAGTGAGCCAACCAAATAAAATTACTCTAGTGTTTGGCTACACTTTTAAACAATGGAAAAGTATGACTGTGAGGTTTCCCTTAAATTAGTCATATTCTTCTTTTCATTGTATTTGGTATTAAGTAAAATCAGTTTTAAATTGATTTCATTGAAGACTTGGTAATGATTGTAATGACTCCCATGAATAAGTGCGTCGAAAAATAATTAAAACTTTTTAAAATACTCTATAAAAATACAATTTCAATCATTTGATATTTATTGTAGATGATAATGTTCTAGAAAAAAATTAAGTAATTTTTTGCTATTGTTTTATGTTTTCTATCTTGTTTATTTAGAACTTGACTTTTACAACATATTTTTGTAATATGAGAGTAGGCTCATTTTTATAATAGCAATCATAAAAGTTTTAATAGATGCACATCATGTAAGAGTAATTTTTTATTTTTTTCCTGTCTTATTATTATATTATTGAAAAATGTGGAAAACGCTTAGTGAAAACTTTCGAGAACAACAAGGTGTGTAGGATGAAAAATTAATGTATGTTACAAACTAGTATTTCAAAATTATAATTAAAATGCTCTCATACTTTTAAATTTTACACCCAAGAAAGTGGTATAAAATGTATGTCAATTGATGGCTTTACAAGTTGACATTGTTGATTTTTTGTTGTTTTTCTGTTAAGAGTTTGTAACTTTGAATGCTGAAAATGGTAAACTTTCACTTTAAAAAATTTTGAGTGAATTTAAGGTGGTGTTTCACTTGTTACCAAGGGCATATATAAATATTTGTTGCTTTCTTGAGATTGAGGTAAAGACAAATATATTTTTACTGATTGATAAAGTTTACTTTCCTATTTTATATTTCTTAAAGTAGTGTTCATGCAGTACAATTGTTTCTTTTTTTAAGAACTTGTGAGGTTATTAAAATGAACTTGTTTTTCTTATGTACTTATGTCTTAAGTACTTTTAGGTAACATTCATTTGTTTATTATTTTAATATAAAATTAGGGGAAAAACTATTATACTGAATGTTTTTTGATTTATTTTCCCAGGCTATAGTGGAACAAATTGAAATCTTGAAGGATGTTAAAGCTGACAGAGAAGAACTTGATGAAGCACTGATTGACAAAGCAGACCAGGGAGCTGTGAATAAGAAAGTGTCACATGATCAGTTCGACAGTGCCATGGAAGACTTATCTAAAGGCTTAGAAGAGGCTGTAATGAAACTCTCTCAACAAGTAAGTAGTAAAAAAAAAAACTTTTAGCTAATAGGATAATATGAAATGTTTTTTTGAGCCTACATACCAATGACTATCACATAGTCATAAATAATATTCAATGTAAGAAATAACTTAGTACAATTAATATGTTTGTGAATTATTCGCTTATAACAAAATTGAAAAAATCAGTGTATTTGTATTTCATTGTTTTTTTGAAGTGTATATGTAAGGTATGTTTCTGTGTGTCGATCTAGCTTTTTAGCTACATCATAAATAGAATTCACCCAGCTATGGATAAGAATTTGTAAGGGCTCTAATGACCTCGATGTTGACGAGCCCTAAAGCCCCACAAAAAAAAAAGAAAAGAATTTGTATTATGAACAAGCTATGTTATTTTTTGTTAACTTTGTCCTTATTCATAGATATTGAAAGAGCCTTTGACTTAAAATATATGGGACCAAATGATAAAATATGACATGCACTGATATTAATGTAATCAAAGTATGAGTAATGATTGGTAAAATAGAGTACAAAGGGAGACAATCAAACCCAAGAAGTGTCTCATTCATTCAAGATAATAGTAAGTCTTGGGAATGAAAGGATTTTATATTGGTCAAAAACTAATTTTCTAAAAGAGAATGAATATAAAGAATCAGAAGACCTTTGAGTTGGGGCAGGAACCATAGACACTTGTAATACAAATATACTGATACTATCTTTAAATCTCATCCCCAAAATTCACGTAAACCTTTATTTAGAGAATCAAATATTCTCCCTCTCCCTTGCATATTTATTTACGAAGTTGTCGTGTTTCTTCAGACTGAATTATTAAAATCCCATCTCGGCTTTAGAAAAAAATATGAAAGATATTAATAAATTGAATCCCTTCAAATCCGTGTTTACAAGTTTTTAAATTCTCTATAATGTGAAAGAATTAACTGATGTTAATGAAAGAAATTAATGAGAGATTTAATCTACCAAAAAATATTGTATTCCACATGATTTTGAATGATGTAGGTGATGTTATTTTCTCTTGTACTTTGTCAAGCCATTGTTATGCTACTTTAGATACTAATTAAATTCCTTTTTTCATGTATATTGTTTTTTGATCCTTTTCTTTTTATATATATTGTTTATTATTAACCTGGGCATTGTTGTATATATTATCTCTGTAACCCCATCCTGACCCGGATTTTTTTTTTCCGGTTTTCCTCCGGGTAGTGGCGGAATTTCCATAGGTGGGAATGTCATGAAATACTTTTGTTATTATTAATATTGAATTTTTACTGCATATTAAATCTATAATTCATTTTGAAATAATAAATTGATAACAGTACGGATTTTTTAATAAAATTTTGTAAGTATTAAATCTGTCATTGCCCTTGGGCCCTTGATTGGAATTGATGGGATGGTCCCTTGCTTGTTTCTAGAGAGTAACTTAGTTTATTATCCCCCACGTGGTCATATGCAATTTGCAACTGATTTTTTGACAATAAAGTTCATATATATTTTAAAAATATTTTGTTATAAATGAGTAATTTAAAAACATATTAATTATTCTATGTTACTTCCCTTGCTTGAGCTATTGTTCAATGAACAGGAGGTGTTGAAAAAGAAGTGAAACTAAGTCGTAGAAAGCAAATACTGTTCTCACTCCCATTTGGGGAGCTAGAGAGATACCTAAGAAAACTGTATAATGTTTGGCAAATCTGGGCTACAAAACATAGAAAACAACTAAGAGCATAACATTTGTAAATAGATTTCTCAGAATAAAATGTCTTAAGCAGATGTTTTTACAAACAAAGAGTATTAGCATTTCAATGTTAATGAGAAAATACAGTAATCATAAGATGAGGCATCAGAAATGAATAGGTCTTGTGCTGAGAATAGAACAGGCTGAAGACAGGTACTGTTTTGGAACCCTAATGCACGACGTAGATGGGGAAGGCCAAGGATTATGTGGGATACGGTGGTGAAAGTAGAAGCTTGGAGAATGAGGATATCCTGGGAATGAGTTAAAGGCAATGGCTGGGGTTAAATGGGAAGATTTGTGGATGCTCCATGGAGAAAAAGGAAATGCTTATGTATGTCCATTCTCTTGTTCTTGTCCATCAATATTCATTTTAAAACTTTTTAAATCAAATAAATAGGACAATCTACCTATTAAATTAATAAAACGTAATAAATTAAATTATTGAACAATAAAACTAATTAAAAATAAAATTTTGACTTTACCAGGAATGCTTATGGCAGCAAGCCCTGGATGAAATCCAGAATGAAGTTGGCAATAAGATGGATAGGCAAGAACTTGCTCCTTTGAAAGAGTTTGTGAATAATAAACTGAAAATGTTGCATGAGAGGCTGAAGAATCTTGCTAAAGTTAGAAGACAAGCTGAAGCTGCTGGAACTAAGAAGAAACTACTTAAGTAAGAAAAATTCAAGTGTATCAATTTAGAATCCAATTAATATGGATGTCTCACTAACATAGAAATGTTTGTGTTACAGGGACGTTAACTGCATATCGTGTGATATAGATGCAGTAATGAAGTGTGAGCTTGAGAGTAATTTACCTCTTTCGAGCTGCTTACCTCCTCATCAGAGCATGAAGCCGTATTTGACATACGAATTAGATATGATTAGAAAAGAGCAGAAAAAGTAAGTATAAAGCTTAATGAATTTTTTGTTTGTTTTCTTTCAGTTTTTCCCACAAATTACTGATTTATATGCTTCAATAGCTGAGGAAGTATCCTCAGATATTGGGTGCCTTCAGACACTGACTTGCCAGAATTATTTAGGGGGCTGATCAAAATACACTCATTAATTTTTTCAAGCTTTTTTCCCATATTTTTCAAGGAATTTTGCTGTGGAATTTAATGTATGACACTTGTAAATACTATATATTTACAGCATTATTCATTATTTGAGAACAAAATATACCATGTTTTTTTATCAATTTATATGATTGGACACTTCATAAGGAGTCTTCAAACACTGCACTTTTTCTATATTTTTAAAGTTAATGATGGGTTTTTTTTTGAGAGAGAGCAGAACTTCAGAGGGGTTTAGATCATCCTTGGGAATATTGAAGGGAGATCTCCAAGGGCTGTGTTGGTGCCTAGACCTGTATTTGATGTGACATCTCTTGTAATTCATAAAAAAAATAACAATTGTGCCACTGGGAGATATTACTAATCCTAGGACTAAGCTACAATTTTGTTAGATGAGTACACATTGATTTGAGCTCTGACCAAAACAAAAGAACAAAATTCTCTACCCACTGGTGGATTAATTTTTTAATGACAATAATATAACAGATACTGAAATATTTTCTATTGGAAATGGTTTATTTATGGCATTGCTTGTCACAAAGTTTTGTTTAAAAATATTCAAGTACTAGATGTGTCGTGGTTGGGAAATGTTGGAAATTACGGAGCTTTTGAACTGCATCTTACATCATTTGTTGTTGTCTTGGGCCTTTAGGTCACTGTTTTGACCCGGCTGTATTAATTTTAGATTGTCATAAAAACATCATTAATTGAAACTTGAGAATCAAAACTTTTAACTGTTTGATTGTCTTTAACACACTTTATTATTAAAAGAATCAAATAGAATTATGATTAGATAAACTTGATATATAATATGATGTAAATAACTTTGGGAATTCACAGTGGAGTCACTACAATAAATTATAGTAATAATTTGTTGGCCACGCACTCCACTTACCTTTTAAAATGAACTAGTTTTGGAAACTGTTGCTTCCATTCAGAGTTGGCATTTTCTGAAGATGTAAGCATCAACTTTTGAAATAAGTTCATGTTTAAAAAAGAAAATGGAGTGTGTGACCGATGAATTATTACTATCATTTACTGGTAAATAATATTAATGTAAAAACAACTCACAATTGCATTGTAAAAATAATTATTTTTATTTTGGCCCCACACACACACATTTACTGACACAGCTTGAAATGGATATATCTGTTCTGCTGTGTGATATTGATCATAAGAAATTCAATAATATTTTGAAAATACTCCTTTTGCTCCTGGGCAATTTTTGTTTTGTGTTGTTCCTAAACTGAGAATAAATTACACACAGAAGAAAGAAAGAAAGACAGAAAGAGAGAAAGAGAGAAAGAGAGAAAGAGAGACAGAGGGAAAGAGAGGGAAAGAGAGGGAAAGAGAGGGAAAGAGAGGGAAAGAGAGGGAAAGAGAGGGAAAGAGAGGGAAAGAGAGGGAAAGAGAGGGAAAGAGAGGGAAAGAGAGGGAAAGAGAGGGAAAGAGAGGGAAAGAGAGGGAAAGAGAGGGAAAGAGAGGGAAAGAGAGGGAAAGAGAGGGAAAGAGAGGGAAAGAGAGGGAAAGAGAGGGAAAGAGAGGGAAAGAGAGGGAAAGAGAGGGAAAGAGAGGGAAAGAGAGGGAAAGAGAGGGAAAGAGAGGGAAAGAGAGGGAAAGAGAGGGAAAGAGAGGGAAAGAGAGGGAAAGAGAGGGAAAGAGAGGGAAAGAGAGGGAAAGAGAGGGAAAGAGAGGGAAAGAGAGGGAAAGAGAGGGAAAGAGAGGGAAAGAGAGGGAAAGAGAGGGAAAGAGAGGGAAAGAGAGGGAAAGAGAGGGAAAGAGAGGGAAAGAGAGGGAAAGAGAGGGAAAGAGAGGGAAAGAGAGAGACAGAGAGAGACAGAGAGGGAAAGAGAGAGGGAGAGAGGGAGTCAGGGAGTCAGGGAGTAAGGGAGTTTGAATAAATCATACCTCTATCTTCTGTGATAATGATTTACCTATGATGATGATCTTTGATGACATAATTAAATGTGATAACAAATGATATTTACCCACAAATGAAGGGTGAGACACAACACCCTTATCTATAGCTAACTGCAGAGTAAACAAAAATAGTGTAGATGTGTAAAACAGTAACAAATGAATGCTTTTCTCATGTGGTTAACCAAAAGTTATTCTCTTGTGAAAGAGCAAAGACACATTTGGAGATTTTACCTGGGAGACAATTTATCAACAATTAGTGGCAACTACAGAGTAAATATATAATGGGGAAATATACCTGAAGATCACCTTAAGAGTAATATTTTGTATCCAAGTTTAGACAACATACATTATGAAAAGCAATTTCTTGGATGAATAATTTTTATTAATTTGATATTTTAATCAGTGTTTGAAGAAAGAAAATGTAGTGGATGAGGGGGCAACATTAAAACTTTTCTTTGCATATTTCAATTCAGTATATCATAGAATTGTTAAGAATGGTCATTATATCAAGGCATTTAAATGGACCTCATTGTTTTTTCTAATTTTGAATTTAATTCTGGTATTCTACATACACTACATTTATTCACCTATTTCAAATTCTATATTTGTCTAATTTATTTTAAATATTTTTAGAGTGCCTTATTATAATACTGTACCTGTATTCCATGAAATTGTTGGCTCATTAGTAGAAATAAATGCACGATTTTGTTTATTATTATTATCGACAAACATGAGAGGTGAATTTATTATTCTGTGGTTAGGAATAAACATAAGATGAAGAGGTTGGGAAAACAAAGTCAGTTGGGGGGAAATTCCATGACTTTCTCCCCCACCTTTAAATTGAACCCTGATTTAAATAAAAATTACCTTTATTTTCAGACTACCTATGACGAAGAATATGCTACGTTTGGAAGAAGCACTTGCTGCAGAAAGAAAATTTAAGTTGAAAACAAAAGATGCATTGCCAATGCTGGATCCGAGGTATGTTGAAGAGAGTAGTGTTACCTGTTGCTTTGACTCCTTGAGAGTCTCCCTTTTGAAAGTTTGAAAATCATTGAATCAATAAGTTTCTTACCTTATTGGATAGCAAAAGTTTGAAAGAAAAAAAATTCAATATTTCCAATTTTGAATCTGCTATTGACACATGCTCTAATATCTTACGGGCATCTATGAATTAAATAATTTCCTATTAAAAATTTACACGTAACCATAGTTTCCAACATCCATATTAATATATAAATACTTAACGTGAAAGTGTGTCTGTCTGTTTGCTACCTGATCATGAAAAAAACACTGAACCGATCGTGATGAAATTTGGCAAGGAGATAGTTTAGATGTCCAGGATGAACATAGACTAACTTTTTATTTTTTAAATATATGATAAGAGAGATAGAAATGATTTTTGAAAATAAATGTCGGTAAAATTGGGAAAAAGAGTTATATGCTTACGCTTCCTAAAAGGTTAGAGATAGGTGACAACTATGAATAGCAATATAGTTTGCCTCAAAGAGCTCTATGAAAAAGGCAACACCAGCATATATCCATCTACTAAAATTAACGTAAATTATCAATAAAAAGTGATTAAGTGTTCAAATTTTTCAATTTAAGAAGGAAAAAATCAATCGGGTTATTTGTTTTGTGCATTTACCAAACATGAAAGTCTTTAAATTGTAAAATTTTAATGAATAGTTTAGATTTAACAAGTATTTTAATATAATGGTGCAGTCGCATCATGCCTCAGAAGCAAAAATTCGCTGGTGCGGCTCCCACAAGATTGTGTGCTATATACAAGTCCAGTTTTGTATTAAATTAGTATTATTATGAATTTGAAAATTTAAGGATGCTGTAATTGTTTTAAAACACCAGTATGTAAAAGTTTTTTGATCGATTAAAAGAAGATTAGTCTAAGAAAAATCCTGGGTAACACCGGGTAATCAGCTAGTAGTTATATCAGTTTATTCATAATTTCAGCTAATGTCAAGATAAATTGGGTTGGTAGTTGGAGTATAAGTTGAAATTGTTGGATTTGATTATTGTTACCTCAAATTAAGTTACAGTAAATAACTTCATAAATTAAAAGCAAAAAAATTATAATGATCCAAAGGCAGTGAGATAATGTGTGAGTATAATGACTGTTCATTTTAAGTATGTGATTGTTGTTGTCTCATTAATCCATTAATGTGAATACTCATTAATCCATTAATGACCTGGGGTAGAAAGTTCATGTAATTAGTTTATTACTTTACTAAGAATTACCAATTTTTAATATTAATTCGATCCTTTGGAAGTTCAAAATTGGTTTTGCCTTTTTGCAGTTGTAGGAACATAATATTGTCTGTAACAGATTTACAACTTTCATACCTTTTTGAAAATGGTATGTAGTGGAACATTTCAAGTGGAAATTTCAATTACTCCTTTTACATGGATATGTCATAGTAATGTGACAATTAACACATTCTTCCACCTTTGTCCTTTTTATCTCCTGAGACTTGATTCAGCTCATTTTTCTTTTTACTGTATTTCAATAGTCACAGGAAAGAAGTCAGTGAGTCAACTTACACCGACAATGAAACAACTCATTTTACCAATGGTGGAAAGCCATGTTTTTTTTTTGTTTTTTTTGTGGAAAAGTGGGTAACTCTCAGCCTCAGCCATTACAACGTTATTGATATACAGAAACAATATAAATGAAAATATTCAAACATGTATACAAAGAGAATGAGAAATAATCGAATAACTGGTGTTACATTTTTGCAAAACTACTGGTATTGGCAAGCAACAACTATCTATTCTACACCAAAACATATAATCATTAAAAAGCAATATAAATTCACTAGAGGTACAGTTAGATACAACATTAAGGCATATATCAGTACTATATTTCACTGAACATTGGCTGTCAGACACTCAAATTAACATCACATCATTACCAGGGTACTATCTAGTAGGATTTTATTGCTGTAAAATAGATAAACATAACAAAAATAAGCTTCACGCATATGGAGGTTCTTGTATTTACCTAAAACTTAACGTAGAATCCAGGCAAATTAAGTTAAGTTAAACTACTTGTTTAAGGAGTCAGACTTTGAGTGTACTATAGATGAAATCCTCACTTTAAAGATATTTATTTTAAATATTTACAGAGCACCTGATGGAAATCTTGAAACCTTCAGGAAAAACCTAGAAACAGTTCTTAACAAATTGACAAAACACAAGAACTGTTCTATCATTATTTGCAGAGATCTGAACATTGACTTTTTACAAACAAACATCATCATTGAACATGAACAAGAAAATTCACTCACCTAATAAAATCATTTAATTTGGAAACCATAATAAATGAACCCGCAAGAATAACAAATAGCATTCAAACAGTAATTGACTAAATGCTAATTGACAGAAGCAAACCCATTTATCTTGCCTCTACATATGATACAGGACTAAGTGACCATAATGCACAGATCCTCTCACTTAAAACTGATACTAACTCCCAAAAGCCCCCATAGTAACTAACAGAAGAATATTTAACTCCACAAATTTAAATAAATTCTAACACTTCTAAATAATGAAACATGGACTCAGGTTTATGAAACCTCTACTGTAGATAGCAAGTACAACAAATTCTTTAACCAGTTATTAAATTATTTTGACATATCCCATCCACATAAGCAGTAATCACAAAAACTATAAAGTAAAATACATACAGAAATTTACCAACAATATGAAAGCTAAGTGGAATATTGTTAAGCGAACCACTATGCAAGTCACCCAGAAAAAACACATAGAATTGATACAAAACAATAACAAAATAGTTGACCCCCATTGAAGTTGCTAATACACTCAACCAGCATTTCACAGGCATAACCAACCATCTACAAAATAAGCAAAACACAATCACACTACAAGCTCTACCACTATCAAATGATATTCATGTAAAATCAACAATGTTTTGTGGCAGAACGAAAATTTCGTTTATAATAATAATAATAATATGAATAATATGAATTGACCGAAGTTCACTTGAAATTTAATGCGCCTTGACTCGCTCTTTCTCAGGGGGCCACGCGTAATTGGGTTCGTATTTTTTTTTTTATCTAAGGGATAGACCATACTAGGGTTTTTCTACAGGAAAACGCTATTGACAAATTGAAATCCATTAAATTTAATCAACAACAACAACACATACAACAAGAAACCTTCATGTTATCCCCCAAAAGAAACACACATAACTGGAAAACAATGAAAACATTAAATTCCCTAGTATTTCCGCCGAATTCGGCTGCTCAATGACAAACAATAAATTTAAACAATTTGAACATCTAAAGTAGACATTAAAGTACTCTCTCCTTTAACAAATAAATAAACACTGAATTTAACAATAATTCTTCCTTCTTGAAGTGAAATTACATTAATACTGAATTTAAATAATAATTAAGTGGGTTTTTTTTTTCTTGCTAATGGGCTTTCTTCATTAATTATAATGTTCAAAGTTCTGAGCCCCTCTGAGCAATACGACCCGCACTTGTCTTCTCGCAATTGCGCATGATTTATATGTGTCGGATGCCACCAACAATCGAAAAATACCTCCTGATGACTAATCAAGCAGTGCAGTGCTGAGCGGAGGATGCGTCATACGCACGGGAAGCCAACCTGGCCTCGGTCTCGACACGACTTCCGGTTAACGACGTCATTAGCGCCAGCAAACCGGGTGATGCCTTCTTCCCGCAAGCTATGCTGCCTGGATGTTCTCAGGAGCGACGTGGACCCAAACCATCATGGACCGATTCCAAAGGCGGTCCTACGATTCTCAGGAGCGCTCGCCGAACGGACGTATTTTTCGTACGAGTAGGTGTCGCGTCTCGGGTTCGGAATTTGCTGCCGAAAATCTCAGTCAAAAACTGATGAATTAGTTCCGCACTATTTATAAATTAGCGAACTAGGAAACCTCATCGGACATCAAATATAAATTTATTGTCAAAAAACAGTACAGACTGCGTAGGACCACGTGGAGGACAATAAACTAATTTTACTCTCCGGAAGCAAGCAAGGGACCATCCCATCGATTCCGATCAAGGGCCCTAAGGCAGAGGCGGATTCAAAAATTTCAGCAAAAGTTCCTAGATAAGATAAA
>NNCF01135475.1:9216-23225 GCA_002313205.1 Laupala kohalensis | reverse complement strand
TATATATATATATATATATATATATATATATATATATATATATATATATATATATATTCTAACGACACAGATTCGTTAGAGAATATATTGGACTTATGTAGGAATATATGCGAGAAAGTACAAATAAAATAGAGACGAAAAACCAATAACACCGATTTGAACGAGGCGCCAAGAAAGGTGCGTTCGGCGAGTTGCACAACACAGACGGAAGATTTTGGAATTTTTATTATGCCAACTAGGAAAGTGTGAATGCACCTGACAAAGCTAGTGACGCGAAATCGTCGAAAAAGACCAGATATATATAAAATGCATACATACCTAAATAACATAATTTATCATTATTGGCGAGTAATGAATTAGGAATGTATGATTATTCCCATATTTAATTTTGATTTTATCACTTTATTACTTCATTAATCAAGGAACATTTACGCATAATTCCTTTGTGTTCTTATCATTTGTTTACATGCTATTCTGTGTCATAGTCCAACCACTTCGTATATCTTGGAGGCGTTTTAAAAGATTTCGCGCATTGTAGAGGACTGGAGTTTGAAAATCAGTATTTAGCGTGTAATGCAAATTTCATTTAAGTGTGTAGAAGTAGTGCATGTCATAAAACGATTAATATGTAAGGTTCCTCGGTTTACGCTGTGGACTAGTGAACACTAGCTACTTTTGAATTGTTGGTAATATTCAGAGGAATATTGTTACATAAAGATTACACTTTTTTTACATTATTATTATTCATTTTTATTATTACATAAAGCAAAGCTGCGTTTAATAGTGTGATTTTTAAATATACAGTGTTAGTCTAGTTTCTGGATTCGAGTGAAACGACTGACTCAGGTCTTGATGAAGAGGTGCTTGTTAATATTCTTATCTATTTTTTTTACTACATTGTGTTCTGTATAACTGGATATGTGTTACAGATTAACCTGTGATGTGGAGTGATTTGCAAGAATATGTTTTTTTTTTGGTTTATCGTGCTGTGTGTCACAAGTTATTGACAATTTGATATTTAGTGAAGATTGAGGACTGTAGATTTAGCTACAAAATAGTTAAAATATGTTCTTCGTTGTAGATTAATTTTGATTCGGTGTTGTATTCATTCAGTTTCTTTAAGTACCTGCGAGTGGGAAGTTTTTATTATTGTTCCTCTTTGTGTGTATTTGTATTAACTTGTTGTCGAAAAGTCAACTTCTGTGACTTTCTCTGGACAATACCTTTATTATTTTAACAAAAGAAAATATAGAGATACAGGAGATAAAACGTTCAAAAGATATATCATTTAGGTTTACATAATTCAATTGTTTTTGTGTCTGAATTGAAGTAAGTCTATATGAATAACATGTTTCGAAAACTGTTTTTAAAAATTGATCATCATACAGTTGAAATTTTAGGTGGTTACTTTGAATAGTGATAATGTATGAACGGAGGAATTAGTTATTATAAAATTCATTTAGTCATACTACTCAGTGTTAAATATTTCGGAGAAACATTTCATATCGTGTCTTCCCTTCCACAAAATCATGCCACCTAACGAGTGAATCACATGTTAAAAAATGTGACTCAAGAAAACTCCGACTAAGGCAGGTTATACAACTGGTTCCGATCTGGATATATGCAGTAATATGATTCATAAAAATTGACAGTGATTAAAAGTGATACGTATGAAAACATTCAACGATATTGCTTTTATTGAATATTACAAAATTCTGAATGTTAATCTGGATATTTTTTCGTTTTGCGGCGTTAAGTTAATGCTGTAAAAGCTCAAGACACAAAAAATCTTTTTCTGGACTAAATTCTTTGGTTTATTAATAAGAGTTTTTGTCAGCTAAGGTGAGACCTACCTCACAATTTTTTTACTTTTTTCTTATTCTTCTTGAAATAATGTCTTCATCACAACTTTGTAAATGTTGAAACCATAAAGAAACAGTACAAAAATATATGTCAATATGGAAACGTTAAAAACACTATTGCTTAAAATGGTTTCGTGGACCGTTCATACTTTCATTAATATTAATTTTACGTGTAAACCTGGATCTATTTTTTCAAAATTAAAACTAGATGTGGATATTTGAATAAATGCTACTCTATAATATTAATATTTGTTACTTGAGTATTTTACTTTGGTTTGCTTTTTTGTTTTTGATAATATTACTCCAACATATTTCTGTCAGGATAATAATAGGTTGAACTTAGCAGGGTACTTTCATGTGTGTTGTAAAGAATACCTTTTCTTTTGTGGTTGCAGGAAGGATATTGCGATGAAATTTTATCTTATCTTTAATTATTCAAAATATTGGTAAAATTTTTATTCTTCATGATTTTTATATATTTAGGAATTTTATAGTGACTTTCTTTTGTATCATTGTATGGAAAACAAATTTGTCGTTAATGTATTCATGGTTAATAAAATATCTGAAATTGTCTGTCTCAAGACTATTGTATTGTACTAATTTTTCTTATAACTTGTGATACAATGAAAGAGGAAAAGGTATGGGAATCTCAATTTTCAACATTGTTGTAATTGGAATAAAGTCGGCGTGTTTTATAAAGCCTGGTTTAGTATGTAATGGTGGTGAAAATGTATGTATTCACAGTTAAAATTAAAATTAAAATGTTTTTTTTTATCGTCAAGTTTTTATTGTGTTTAGTCTCGCACGCTATGGATTGATACAGATCAGTTTAGAGTTCATAGAAAACAACAGTTCTTTCCTCTTATCCAAGTGTTTGATGATTAAAATTGGTTGTCCTTTATTTGCATTTTTTTCTTTCGATTTTTTCTGATAATTGAGATGGAATGGTATTAATTATTTTCCTTCTTTTTTATTTTTACTTTTTTAAATGTGAACGTGTTTCTTTATAAATAAGTAAATTTCTTCTCAATTTATTATAAAAGGTGTCCTAGTTTTAACATGACATTCAAAATGTACTTAATTTTTATGTTATAAAATAACGGTTTTTTAAAACAAACATATACATTAAAACGAACTGGATGGACCATTTTTCTAAATTTTACTACTTATTTGCTCATTGTATCGTACATAAAGGACTAGGTTTTATAATCGTTATTGCAAAAGAAATTCGTTTTTCGTAAAATGCTTTAAATGTGAACAAGTCAGTGTCATTTATCTCTTAACATTCGTATTTTATTTTCTCCTTTTATTAGTGGGACTAGTACCAAAATATTTATTATATTACAATAAGTATATTTGCAAATGCAACAGAATGTATGAGAGATGAATTTGTTAAGTGGATGTTTTCAATTGAAGTAGGTTATCAAATAGGATTAAACAACCCAACCCGTTCTATATATTTGATTCATTTTACATGATATAATACACTGTATCCAATGAATTAGACTTTTTTACTGTACGAGACATCGAAAAAGCAAACGTTTCGAATTATTGTTACAAATAGGAAATTTGCAGTGAGCTGCATATGTATTATAAAAAATTACAGGTATTGAGCTGGTTTTCGCGGTCTGTTTAGCTTTTCTTGAGGCTAATTGTGGCCTAATTGAGGTCAATTTTGCCCTAACTAATTTTGCTGTTTTTTAACCAAGCATAATTTGTTTGGAATTTTTTTCGTACATTTTGTACTTTTTGCTTTACTTCTCATTCTTCCAACGCAATAGAAAGTATTTTTCCTTTTAATTATATAACAATTCCACTATTTTATCATCTTGAATTGTGGTCACTGTTTGATGTATCCATTTTTTCTAGATTTGATATCTTTCCATTTTATTTCTTTAGATTTCTGATGTTAAATGATCCACTGTAATGTAAATATTACACAAGAAATTGCTGTATAAAACGTGATGAAGCAATATGGACTGTGACTGTAAGGTCTCCTTACTACAATTTGATCTGAACAAAATACTTTCCAAAACATGTACTTAATATTTTCTATGCATGGCTGTGTTGCTGTATGCCTCATATTAATTTAGTTTTATGTGTACTTAACTTCGGCACGGTTGTGTACATTAATTCTGTAGCCCCATCCTGGCCCGGGATTTTCTCCGTTTTTCCTTTGAGTAGAGGCGAATTTCTTATACAGGTTTTCTAGGCTTTGTCTAGGGGCATGTTTATTGTAACAATAAATCGTGAATTTAGTGTTATTTCAATTCTTTAGATTATTCTGAGTATAGTGTTTAAAAATCATTAGTTCGATAATAACATGTACATGTAATTTTCTGTGTTAAATTACAAACATATTGACATTCTATTAGTATTATAACTCGCAGCTAACTTTTTATCTTATCTAGGAAATGTTGCTGAAATTTTTGAATCCGCCTCTTCTTTAGGGCCCTTGATCGGAATTGATGGAATACGTCCCTTGTTTGCTTCCGGAGAGTAAATTAGTTTATTGTCCTCTACATGGTCATACGCAGTTTGTACTGTTTTTTGACAATTAATTGATTAAATTTATTATAATATACAAATTTTGTTTCAGATTCTTTCAAAGTTAATATAAAATTTGTTCAACTGGTGAACCACTTTTACAAAAAAAATTAAAATTATCCACGGACATAAGTTGATTTTTTTATTTATTGCAATAAAACCAATATTTTTTATTGATAAATATGTGTCAGGTAAAGACAAAATTGTGAAGAAACTTTGGATTTATTTTTTCAAAGTTGGTTCAAAGAATCTGCCGTCATCATCTCACGTTGTTCAATATTACTGCGTTGATCTCTAAGTGGTTGTAAATTAAAATGTGGGTTATTCCTTCATGAGAATTTTGAGCGAAGCATTACTATGGCCTATAGATTGTGTGGAGGTGTTTTGTGTTTCTTCGGATTTAACTAATTCACTGCAACGAGTCATCTGATTGTTTCATGGTGACAGAGTAGTTCGTGATTTCAGTATTTCTTTACGTTGGAAGCGTCGAGTAAGTGGTTTTTCAACGTTTCTCAGAAAATGAGAATGACTAGTACAAAGTTCAAAAGAGTATCAGAAGCAAAGTCTAATATAATTGGGTTGCAAACTCCAGCTTCACGTTTTGTTTTCACATAATGCAACAATGCACTTATCATCATTAATAATATGCTGCAAGTTAGATATAGTACTAATTAGAAAATAAATGATGCGAATATAAACTTTTGAAACGGAAGATTCTGTTCATTTCTTTGACAAGGATAATTGTACGAGGTTGTTGACTGGAGAAAACCCCAATGTCAAATTTAACATCAAAACCTTTGGCCGCGAATGACCACCGTTGATACATTTTGGATTGACCCTATGCTCTATCAGTATATCTTTTAGACAGTACCTCAAAACAACCACTACTGATATATTCGACAGTAAGAGAAAATTAAGGAGTGTTGACCAAAAAAATATCATGGAAAAAGGTTTGATTCTCTGCAGAGCGACTTTTTATCACAGTTATTACCAGCGAGAAAAACTAGTATTTTTACTGACATTACAAAATCAGAAATTTACGCATCATCGCAAAGTTGTGTGTGTACTCAACAAAAGTGTGATCGCACGACAATTCTTATAAAGAAGAAAAAAGGCAGACACACTTCTAAAGCGTATTAGTAATGACGTCGAAGCAGAAGAAAAAAATATTATATCGTACTTTCTGTCCCACATGTGAATAGTGAAGTGAAATAAACACAGAGGTACATAAGAATGGGTAATAAAATCACTATAAACATACAACGTCAATGCGGATAAATACGTCAAGTGGACATTTTCTCACTTTACCCCCATGGTCCCGTACTAAAGCACGATAATTGAGACATGTCTGACTCTCTCAAATTCTACATATCTGATGTAAAATATCCGAAGTAATAATTCACCTACATCGGAAAGAAAGAAAACCAAATTAAGGAACACGCCAGTATTACCTTGACATGTCCGTGAAGTCTCTTTCACACGCAGCAATCAAAGGAGATGAAGATCCACCATCGACCTTCGCTCCTCGGTTCAGAATCAATTCTGCGCAGGAAACACAACCGACACGAGACGCATAATACAGCGGCGTCAGTCCATCATCGTCTTGTGCTTCGACATCTATACACTACGAGAAGAGAGATTATGTGACTTTAAATAGTAATGGCTTCAATTCATTTGATAAAATATAATACAATTAATTCAAGAATTAAGAGAGGGAAGATAAACTGCATTAATTATTGGTTAATGAATTTTTTTCTTAAAATATTCTGTCAATCTTGGAAAATTTACATTGAAATTACTTAAATTATGGTATTTTAAAGGGATATTTTCTCTAACTTTAAAATGATCATAAATTATTACAATCCGTTTTTTAAACCGCCGACAGTATTCGCTTAAATAAATTTTTTTTATAAGCAATACAAATAAAATATTTTTAGGTGTTCAAACATGTTTCGACTTTATTTCAAGAGGTTTTTCTTTTCATAAAGAAAGTAATAGATTAATCTTAGTACTGATTCTGCATCTTTTAATCAAATTGGCATAAATCATAAAAATTCCATTAATGCATTAGACACACAAGTGATACATCTTGAAAGGAAAATGTAAAAAATATTGTATTATTATGTGCACGATTGTTATTTACTTTCAGTAAAGTACAGAGACCGAATAGTCCCAGTTATTTGAAAGAAATGATAAATAAGAATATTCTGGTAATGCTTACTTGTTCTTGGAGAAGCATTTGAGAGATTTCATGTTGATGTGCGTATTCTAATGAATATCGATCCAAAGCTAAATGCAAAGCACTTTTTCCTTTGATGTGTCTTTCGTTAAAGTCACTAGCAGTTTCCTTCAGAAGCAACGCAACCTGCGCTGTGTGGCGTCTGATGACAGCACGATATAAAGCATTTGCTCCCTGCACAGAAAGGCATTTATCGATTACACAGTTGACCACTGACGCAACTTATACTGTAACTCATTTAAATATAGTTGAGAATTATTCATTGTTTTTAAAAACACTGTACCATAAAGAAATCCTTGTTGGTATAATTTAGAAACATATCGACCAAACTCAAGAATTAATCTTTACATTTCACCGTAATGTCAAAGAACATCCCGATCATAAATTTAGAAACTGTTATTTCCTCATTTACTTGCAGGTTTTAATATTTTTTTAAAAATATTGGATCGATAATAAACGAGTCTTCAAAGGCAAGCATGCACGCTTTCTTTTTAAAAAATAGTGTTAAATATTTCCAGAAGAAACATTTCTCATAGTAAATACGTTTCAATATCTTCCCCTCTGACTATTATTATTATTTTACAAATCAGTTTATTTCCGAATTATTATTTGTTTTCCATTCCAAACTGATGCAAATTTTCTATGTGAAACTTTTTAATTTTTTTTATATTTTATGTCAAATAAATCGTTTAAAAAAAATGATATTTTCAGGGACTCTTACGCATTTATTTAGATGAAGAAGAAGAAATGGCCAGTTTTATTAGGAAGGAAGTTGAATTCTTTGAAGTATTCGAGTGTAAAACCTGTGATGATACACACAAAGCTTTTTTTTAGGCACAATTTTTTGAGATTGACATTGTAATTCGTGAGGCTAATGCAGCAGAGATGAACATAATATTCAATAAAATATGCATTAAAACTCTGTAGTATACGTAAGTCGTTTAGAAAATATGACATATGAAAATAAATGTTTATTAGAGTTAACTTCTACCTCTAATATTAATGTATTATTCCATTCGATAATATGTTCGAAATGAATACAATCTAAGTTTACTACATCTTGTTGAGCAGATTTTGAATTTTTGTCCTCGTGAATTCAAATTTTTACCCCTCGTTTTGTCCTACAATATTTCCATACTTTTTTTGTATTATATTATTACTCATATTACTTTTCTAATGTGATTCCATATTTTCTCTCTTATTTTCATTTCGAATAAATGTTTTCCTTGCTATGTATTCCTATTACTCCTTGTTGAATAAATAGATTCATGTGCCATCTGCTTATGTTAATGCTTTTTACACCGCTCACGAGCAACTTTCCGACAACTGAGGATTGTTACTTTATTAATTTTTTTTCAACGACATAAAGAGCGCAGTCAATAAATGAATCCCTCAACAGACGATTTGTTTAACCGACAATCAGGAAATAACATACCTTGAACACCCAGTGGAATTGAGAAGAATTATGTTATGCAATGTAGAGTAACATTCATCATCAAATTAAAACAAGACGATTTACATTATTATTTACAAAACCATTTACAAAACCATTTATCTTCTATTTTATTAGAAATGAAGTTTCTCATTCTCCTATATACTAAAGGAATCACTATCAAAACAATTTTATTTATTTTTCGTAATAAGAGAATCGTTGGCATTACTTACACCCAATTTTCTATAACAGAAGTCTTATGAATTGCTACCAAACGAATGTATGTAATAGACATAAATTAAAATACGATTTAATAAAAAAGGTAGAAATTATTCGAAATATCAGATTCAGATGTTTAACAAAAGCTTTGTGTATAATGAGAGTGTGTTAACGGAAACTGCCTATAAAAGAAATAAAATCATTTTTTTTGTAGTTCTTATTGAAACTGTAGATTGAATAATTGAGATATTTCATTACATTCATAAATTTATAAATTACTTGATTCAGAAACCGTAGCCAGCAGATCAAAAAATTAGAAAGAACTTTTCCAACACATGCGCGAGAGAATAATTTTCTAAAAAGTTATAAAAATCTTTAGAAATTGTTTACTAAAAAAATAGTATTAAAGCGGCTACTATTGTTATAAACGAAAGAGAGACCAACTTTCACTTCCCACACAGAAAAAAACATGTGCAAGCAGAGTAGCTACATTTGGGAGTGCGAACCTTATAATAAACAATTGTTAAAACCTTTTCTGAAAGAGAGGACAGTTAGGGACAGGTCTCATGGAATATTATTTTCCCAGTGCACTAATAAAATACGTGCAAATTTTTTAGTTCAAACGAAGAAGGATCCTCGCGTTCGCACAGCTGCAAAAGAACCGAAAAATTGTTAAGAAAGGTCCTCATAAATCCCACCTTTTGAAATAACCAGGGAGTGAACCGTCGCATAGTATCTTTGGGAACATCCTCCACAGAGGGATGCTAATATTAAATGAAAATTAATATTTGAAAGGTAGCGGCAGGCTACCACAAAAAATGCTAAAAACAAGTCATAAAACCATAGTTTTCTGAGTGCGTAGAAGGCTGAGCGCAAATCCCGGCATGTGTCAGCAAGGAGCGGTCGCACGTGTTCGATGGAGGCCCTCTGGACTGGCATTAAACCATAAAACCATGCTATGTTAAAAGAATAGGATACGCAACTGCGCAGATGTTTCGAGAATGTTATTGTCTGAAAATCCAAAATGAAGGACATGTTCTAGTTCAACGAGCGAGCCAAAATGTTCGCAAGACGCCATACTAAATCCACAGATCAGGAAATGGATGGGATAAGAGTGAAGCACACATTGGCAACACGACATTTTCAAAATGTTCTCAAAATTTGAAGTTTCTATATTTTCTTTCTGTGTCTGTTACTATACTTTGTAGTAATATTTTCACTAAAATCCATTAAAAATATAAAAACATTCAGGTGCTCTTACAAATATAATCNCAGGGAATAGAAGTTGCCAGGAAGAAAGTTGCATTCTTGCAAGAATTCGGATGGAGAACCAGTGATGATACAATGCTGTTTTTCTTTAAGTACTATTTTTTGTAAACGATGTCGTAATCTAATGCAGCAGATATCAACAAAATATGCCATACAATATGCTGTAAAAACACTGCAATATTCATGGATCGTTCAAAAAGTTAAAAAGTACCATTTTTGTCTTCGCTTTTCGTAATACGTTTTAATTAATATTACTTTAATAATGTAATACAGTGTTATGTTGATACATATTTACACTTTGAGTTAATTATTTCACGTGTATGTATTTCTATTACTCCTTGTAGAAAGAAAACATTCATTTGCCATCGGTGTATGTTAAGGAACTTCACCCGGCTTACGAGCAACCTACCGACAACAGAGGAATGTTATTTGTCTTCTCTTTAGTTTAACGATTGATAAAGAGCGCAAACCACAAATGAATCTTCTACACACATATGGTGTTTAGGCGACAATCAGGAAATAATTTTAATTGAACTTATTCGAATAATTGAGAATTATTTTAAATATTGTAAAGTAACTTTCATATTTTTCAAATTGAAACAAAATGATTTCATTATTAAAAAGTCCTGCATTTTACTAGAAAAGAAGGTTCTAATTCTCTTATATACAGAAGCAATCATTATCAAAATAAAATTGTTATTTTTACAAATAAGGGAATCGTTGGCTTTACTCTTACACAAATATCTATAACAGAATTTTTATTAATTATTACCAATCGAACGTATGTGATAAATATGAGTTAAAATGCGATATAATAAAGAAAAGGTAAAATTTTTCAAAATATCAGATCCCGATCTTTAACAAAAGCTAGGTGTAAAATGGAAGTGCGTGGATGGAAGCTTCATCAACAAATAAGAAAAAAAAATTTTGCCAGTTGATATATATTTCAAGTTCTTTTATTTAAGATTTTTAAATTTTCTTTTTTTGTCACTTACCATACGTTGTAGTATTATATTCATTATTTCTTTAGAATTCCTATTAAAGGCGATGTCAAGTGCAATTTCTCCATCTTCGTTTTTCAGTGCGATATCAGCGCCTCTGTCAATTAGCAACTGAACGGCTTCATTATTATCGTGTCTTACTGCATGATGTAGAGCAGTGTCACCATCTTCATCTCTTTTATTTGGGGAAGCCCCTTCGTCGAGGAGGAATCTGAAAAAAATGCTAATGAGGCATTATATGTACATATAATTATTAATCTGCAGTATAAATATGCGATATCATGAGAATATATCTCCAAATCATTTGAAGAATTGGCACTATATAAAAAAATAGAAACATCCTAACGAAACCCAGATACAAAATCGTAAATTGATTTTATAGAAAAACAAAGCATACATTTTTAAAGTGACACAAATACGGTAAAGGGAACGTATTTCCAACTTTACATATCTTCCAAATTACGTTTCATTTTCAAAAAAGTGTTTTCCTATAAAAGAAATCCTGTGTGTCATCCTCACATAAGCTTGGAGGTATAATTTAAGAACTCACAATTAGTGATAGGCAAGGTAATTAAGGGTAGGGTACTTACTCCTGTTCACGAAGGACAGTGGGTGCTGTTAAAGAATTTCAGAATGTTACCAGGACATACGAAGAAGTTCGCACCACGATGGGAGTGGCCTTACATTGTACGTGGGATGAGATCACCAGGTACTTTTTTAATAGAACACTTACACTTAGGACGCACGGTACGCGCTCACCACAAAAACCTGTTACTTCTACCTAAGGAAGCAGAGGAGTAATCACCCAGGATAGTGTTGACAAGAAACGACGCATACATCACGGGACAAGAGTGTGGATCCACAGCCAGAGGAGGTTAATCAGTCCATTCAACCGAAGACAAGGTCTCCCTGCAACCTTTGCCCAAGGCTAGGAAGTACACGTGCTAAATAGTGTGTACACGGGAGATGAACGCCAAGTCCAGATGGACTACGATGTCTGGGACGAGCCGGACCTCTCCAAGAGTCCGTGGAGGCGAGGATGCAGCTCGCAGTACACAGATGTCGTAACGATGGAGGAGCTGGCAGGCGAATGGAATGAGAAGGACGACTCGTTTCCAGAACCTGCGCCTGCCGAGCGGCAGGATACCGAGTCATGAAGAGTAACATCACGAAGGAGTTGGGAGTTAGGGGAAGAGTTGCTTGCACCTGCGCCAGGAGAATACAGGAGACCCCGGGCAAAGCAGAGGGCAAACGAAAGACAGCAACTAGGAAGAATTATGAAGGAGAATAGTAATTATAATCAGAGAAAAGTAATCCTTGTACGTCTTATAGGTGGACGCGAATACAGCCACTAAGGAAGATGGAACTTTTGTGCATAGTCTGGATGACATGTGGACTAGTGTACGTGTCAGGGATAGTCTTTGTGCCGCGGAACACAGTAATAATGTCGTGTGCCGAGTGGTAGATCAGTATTGTATTGGACGCGCCTGAAGTAGAGGGAGCGCTAGGGCAGGTGGCTGACCAAGCAAACAGATTTTTTTACAAATTAAAGAACCTCAAAAATACGAGTGCGATGGCTTAGACGTCAGTGTTACAAGACTACAAGTGTACAACTAGTGGGAGATAAGAAATGTGGAGGAAGAATTCAACGTCGTGAAACGAAGTTCTCGGAAACAAAAAGGGTTGCTAAATATCCTAGGGAAAGGGGTTACATTACATAGCTGGAATTGCGACAAACAAGCAGATGCTATATATACAACAGCAAATTTCCCATGTACAGGAGGAATCGCGGGCCGCACTTGACGCCCGTGTATCTTTTTTATCCAATGTTTCGGCTATTCTGGGGTGACATGACTAAATGCTCTCAACTACCGAGGAAACGCTGAATGCTTTACATTAAACCATTAGAGGAGACCATAGTGTTCTCACGGAGTTGATATCACTCTACTAGAAATTAGGTACTGAGCGGAAGGATTCAAGAGGGTTATACTGCGCTGATCCAACATTTGTAATTATTAAAGCTGGATCTGCGGAGGGTACGGGCCAAGCTAACTAAAGCAGAGCTGGGAAAATTTTCACCGATTAATCTGCAATTTGATCTTCGATCCGTCTTGACCAACGCGTCAAATTCGCTAGCGGACGGTCTGGAGTTCGTAGCAAGTTGTTGTGGACGGTCTACGAGGTATCACGGGTGCGTGTGCTGAGTAGTACCCGAGGCACAACCATATTGGTTACCTTGCCGCTCCGCTGGTATCATGAGTTCCAGATGTACGAGACCCTTGCGTGGCCGGTGGTAGTGGGCTACAGGGGGCGAAGCGTTGTCTCGACACCAGACTCTCCCTAACTTCTCGTTTCCTCTAATTCTTTAAAATTCTTATTCTTGGATGGGGTTTCACTGGGCGACTGTCGAGAGGCGGGCGTTACAGTGTGTCCTCCCACGAAGTCAATCTTTTCTTTTTTCGCCGGTTCTTTCGATATAGCGGTGTTTCTGAGCAAATCAGAATAGATACACCAGTATTGCAGTGCCAGCATAGCAAAGACGCCCTACGAGTTGTTCGCGTCAAGAGAGACTTCTGGGAAGTGGTACCACACTGTAAGCGAGAATACCCGGTTGAATATTTCTTGTAATATTTACCTCTAATTTTTAATATTTCTAATTTTTCAATTCCGTCTTAAGATCCGACAGTGCAATCCTGAACCTTAAGAATTGGCAACATCTCTGAATTTGAGTTAGGAAAGAAAATGAAGACAGAGAGTAAGTTTCTAGAGGAATTGATGAATTAAAACACTCATAAAATGCGGGCAGTATTATTTTAGGAGATAAAGAGACATTAGACACTGTGGCGAGCAGGCCAAGACAGTATATTACGATTGGAAATAGTGTCATGGACTATCTATATACTTCTGGGATAAAAATTATTAGGAATTCTAGTGTGTATTGCAATACGATGTAAGAAAAGGAAAATGGGAAAGCGAGAATCGGGGCCAGTTTTAGTGATAAACATTGTTCCGATGCAGAAAAACGTCTCGTTATTTCCTCACTTGCAATTTGATTGTATATAATGAAAGTGTTATTATTATTATATGGATATATCGGATATGTTATCTTGTAAGTTAGAAATAGTTATAGATTTTGTGCGATACATTTTTAAAGCAATTTTTGATATTGTTAATATGTATAGATTGAGTGATAGATTTTAAAGTGCAGGCGAAAGACTGTAAAACGATCTTAAATATATTCAAGACAATAATATGAAGTAATGATGTGTAGTTTTTAGTGCGCAGTGCAATAAGATGTAAACAAAAAATATATGACGCTTGTGCATGGGTGACGTCACGGAAGAGTGGGTGACGTCACCCATTTTTTGGAAAGGGAAGGGGAGATGTCGTGACGCCACCTCAGATATCTATGAACAACCAAAGCATATTATAACTGGCTC
>NNCF01135472.1:0-10548 GCA_002313205.1 Laupala kohalensis | reverse complement strand
TGGGATGGTCCCTTGCTTGCTTCCGGAGAGTAAATTAGTTTTTATTTCCTCCACGTGGTCATACGCAGTTTGTACTGTTTTTTGACATTAAATTTATTTATTTATATTTATTTATTTACATAATTTGCGATTCTCTTAAGTTTTTCATATATGTGAAAAGGAATTAAATAAATATTGTAAACGTTTGTCAAAAGTATGAACTAATAACACAAAAGTTTAATTCTCGAGTTATAAATAATATAAAACTACGTAAGGAACAAACAAATTACATGTTTTAATAATATAATGATCTAAAATATAACACTGGTTGTAATCGTGTAGCATATAAAATCGTGATCCGAGATTAATGTTACAAAAAACATGTTTTTGATTACAACAAATATAACTAAAACTGAAATCTCTTTCATTAATTTACTCGAATGAAATTGTGAAATACAACCACAAATTCTTGTTTTCTTTCTTTGTTCCTACTTCTCTATTTCTCTTCCTTTAAATTTCATAGTTCAATTTAAGAGCGTTAATTGCATCAATTAATAATTTTGTTTAAATATGTGATACTCTTTTAAAGATAATACTTCAATATCCTTGCGTCTGAGTGTTTTGTATTTTTCATGATATTTCTTGACAAAGAATTCTGAAAGTGTAAAATGTAATATTTACAATACTATTCCCACATTTCCAACTGATATAGCACTGAACTTTAAACAATAGTTAAAAATAAACAAAATAATATCTTCTCATTACCATCAAAATAATGGAAAAATAAAAAACGGAGCTAAACAAAATGTAACAAGAAAGTTCAGCAAATGAAGCACTGTACACCTACAAACGCCGCGAAATGATACACCGTCATTGGATGTGAATTCGCGACTAAGGACGTTCGTGTGGGTGGCAGATTCCAAATACAACAAGAAACATGAGATGCACACTATCTTCAATTCTCCTTTAAAAATAACATTAAAATGACATATCTACAAACACACTCTTTGGATTCTCACCAAGGAAAAAGTACGCCATGTGAGTGGAAATTATTTCACTGCATCTATTCCAAACTTTACCGATAATGCGGATTAAACATATACTAATTACACTATGAATACAGTATATTTAAGGAAAAATAAAATTGTTGGAACAGTTTTTGAATATTATTCAAAAGTATACTTTGACCTTCAAATGAAGTAGCCTTTGCGTTCAAGTAAAGCGAATGTTTAAACCACCTGCCCAAATTCTAGGTATTCCTGGTTGAAATTAGTTCTTTCATCTACGACTATAAGAAGAAAGGTTTGAAATAACTTATCTGATCAGACGGCCTCGTGTTACTCTGTAGAGGAGGAATTTGAGTTTATGGAGCTTAAAATTGGACGATGCGATTGCTATTTTATTGCTACGAAAACTGTTAGTTTAAATTAATAGAGCATATACCTTTTTCTTTAGTAAAAATTGTTCTCGAAATGTATAATGTTGTAAATCTAGTTGCTATATGAATAAATATTTATTGAAAATATGGTTTGGATATATATTAGACCCATTTTCTACTCAATATTTTTATTAAAATAAAGTTTTAATACTCGGGGTATAATAACAAACTCGAAAATTTCTTTCAGTATAATTGTTTTCTTTAAATATAAATTATTTGCTTGTAAATTCAATATAAATTTTTTTTGCACATGTTTATTGAAATTTTGAAGAACGTTTCTAAATTCCTTGTAAAATATATCATTGAACACTTCCATTTACACACGTAGAAAATAAAATATCGAAAATTAAAAAGAACATGAATAGAAAATATTTTAAAGAAACTTTGTCGTCTCGTCGGCAGATAAACTTTGTCGTAAACTGCCCTGCCACGTTGCAATGTGTGTCGTAATGCAACGTTGTCGAATTGACAATTGCTCAGCGTTTGTTTTAAGATTTTCCTAAGCAATATGAGAGCATTAATTAAGGTTTCGTTCATTACAGCACCCAAACAGATATTACGAGCTGAATTGTGTATTAACCATTTTCAAAAATCAGTTCAAAAGTGTCACCGGGATTCGAACACACTTTTGGTGACAGAACAAACATAGCAGTGCTTTACTTTCCTCAGCCAATTACACTTTTGCTGGAGGAGGTAAAATGTCTGATGAAAAATTCGAACAAATAAATAGCCACTCAAGTCTGCGTATTTTAGTCGGTTTGACAATGAATGATATTCTTTTTTTCTTGAATTGTCTGTTGCAACACCGCGGTGATTAAGATTTAATAGAATTGTACGTTACATAAGTAAATGGAGATATGAAATATTTTTTGTCGTAGTTGGNGTAGTTGTGGAGTAAATTTGTTTTTGTGACTTCTCTTTTTATTATCTTATTCATTTAGAGCACCGTTTTTAGTTTAGATGAAGTTGTATGCATTCATTGATTTTAAACTAACAGCATTTGTCGCGATTAATCACTACTGTTAGTTTAATAATAACTAACAGTATTTGTATTTGTTTGTCCTTCTAAGTTTTGATGTACGGAGGATGAAATCTTCATGTCTTTGTTTAGTTAGACAGTTTGACACGATAGAATGAACAAGATAATTAATAATTGTTATTTAGTGATAATAATAATAATAACCTATAAAAGATATGCCATATAAATTTTTATTTCAAAGAATTATTGTGTGTAAAAAATTATATAAGTATTCTGAGAGAATAAGGAAAATAGAATAATAATTTTCTACTCGGGCACAGTGGCACAGTGGTTAGGTAACTGCCCACTAGGAAGAAAGTATGTAGAGATCTTGCCGATTTCTAATCCACTTAGCTTTGCATATATTTTTTTTTAGTTTCAAACTGTTATCAATAAGAATAAACATCTTCTACACAAAATATTTAACGCTGATCAAGTTAAGAATTTCTTTGTTTTTTTAGCCCATAAAAGACCTTTATTGGTCACTCAATAACGAATCCAATACCCGTCACATGGCAGTAGAATGGTTCACAAGGATTACTACACTCAGTGCGTGTGAGACAGGTTCCCCCTCCACTGAGAAACACGAGGTTATCTGATTAGATAAGATAAGATATTGAGAACATTACTACTTATAGACTCAGTTAGGCGAATTTATTTCGACAAGGTATAGTAAATAATGATATTATCCAGAATTTTAAAAGAATTCCGAGAAGTACACGATATCGATACTCGTGGTCGATACGTAGAACCCTACATGCAAGTGCGTAACATTACATCGTAGCGGAGTTGTGGTCCCCTTGCGTCATCCGACAACGTGATTATCAGCAACAATGACTTCGTTTTCAATTCTTAAAATATTGATGTTTGTATTATTTAAGATTTGTATTCAACATTTATTTAAATTAAGAGTTATGTTTTGCATTGCTTTTCAGTTAGATTAATTTACCAAAACGTCCGCATGTGACGTACCGTTTCATTGACGTTGTGATAGACAATTATTGTGGTTTATGTACAATAAGAAAATACATTATAATTCTCAATAATTGTACTTATGACGAAAAAAGTTACACCTAAACCTTAGAAGAAGGGTAAGTAAATAATTGAAACACTTAAGTTGTAAGATTCGGAATCAGATTTCCCCGTAGGCAAATATACTTTTAGAGTTGAGACTGTGAGAGTCACATTATAAGGTAAATGTAGATTTTGTGTACAAGACATATTTGAATAAAGATGATGATAATGAAAATATTCTGTTTGATACCAAAAGGAAAAGAAAATATTCTAATTCCATTATATATGTCAAGGATGTAATCAAAATAAACAAATAAGTTAGGACTTACGATTTTTGAAGATAGTAAGAGTTAATTCAATTCTTTTGCAACATTTGGAAATGTTTGATTTGGTCTTACTTTGATAATTTTTGCTATTGACTTCCTTCATATAATTATGATACAAAATTAATGAGGATTTACGATCTTTTGATGGACGAATACCGTTTATTTTGTGCTTTAAGGAACGAAGTTCCAATTCTAGGATCAAGTCAGCGTCAAATTTACAAATATTCTAACAATTAGAAGTGAAGGTTGTCGGTATAACACACCTGTTTTCCGCTAGTCACATACGATTGACCTCCCTGTTTAATTAATTCGTTTTAGCATAAAATAACCAGGATTGGCAATCATTATATGATACTACAAATACAGTAGTATAACTTTGAAATATTCGAAAGTTCTTAATCTTCTAGACTCGATAAAAGGGAAGGCATTATATTGAATAAAACCTTAGCCTAAATCAGACCATTATTTTTCTCACTAAGGTCTGTGTTTCAATATTATAAGTTCAATTGTAACTCATTACCACTACGTCGTTAAAACGTTTTCACCAATTTTTCTTTCGATAAAGATTGAAAATATTAAAGAAAAACTTGTCTTACTATTGTTCTCTATTACTCCGGTATATACAGATTGTACCAGAACTCCACGTAAAAAATTAGAGGTATAATAACAAATAATAGATATTCAAATTCAGGTACATAAATAGCGATACACTGGCGCGGCGTCGCGTCGTGGGGATTCCCGAGACTCCATGTGGAACATACTGACCAATGCATATACCTTAGCGAGCTTGCGAGGCCCATACCGCTGTTAACGGGCAGAAATCTTAACATCTGATTTAGTCGGTACTTTACAACTTTAAACATATATCCACTATATCCTTATAAAAGGGGCTTTGAAAACCTATTTGTCTTGTGTTCTTAGTGTATTCGTGAGATTACCACACCTTCGGGGGTTAACACCAGACATGTGTACCTTCACGATCTCTTGTTCCTATTAATATGCTCAATCTTCCCTCTAATTTGTTTACGTGAAATTCTTCGATATTGTGTACTCTAAAAATATTTGTAATGATTATTACTAACTATAAATGTGCTCTAGAATACTGACTTTCTATCTTACTTGGTGGTGTGTTTAGATGTTTGCAAAAATATATGTGAATTTAAAATGTCAACACCAAGAATATCTTCGTGAAAACATACAAAAAAGGGAGATATTCGTCAAAAACAAGTGCCCTTTTAATTAATAATTCATATACATAAAATATTTTGTGTCATCTCATGACAAATTATTCTCCCTGGAGTTTGACACTTCAATAAAATACATTAAAAATATACTACGTACGCACTTTACTCAACATCGCTTTCAATAAAATTCAAATAACAGTTTTCTTTCAACTTCATTCCGGATGGTGAAAGAGAAAGGTTTCATTATTCTAAAAACAATCTTATTCCACATTTCATATGTGTTTACTTTTTCACACCTATGAAAAATTTATACTGAAGAAAAATATATATTATGACATTTTATTTTTTCTATTAACAATTTAGCATATTAAAGAAAATATTAATATTATAAAAAAAATACTGTATAAGACTTGACTACGTGGATCATAATTGGAAAAATATTAGATTATCAACACCTGTAGTATAAATTCTTAATTTTTTTGTTGGCGAGTGTTGTCAGTGAATAATGTTCGTAACTTATCTTCAAGCAGGATGTCCTGTAGCAATCTTCTAGACATCTCACCACAATCCGTACCTGAAAAGTTACACGTACAAGACGGAATAATGATTTAATGTTCTACTATGTATATGAAGGCGGTTTATCTATCCGTATCACAAAGTACTTTTAAATCTTTTTTATTCTAGTTTGGATAGTATAGTGTCAGCCGCAAATGCACGTATATTTTCTGTAGTTCTTAAGAATAAGGGTATACTATATCTGGCTCAGGAACGTAACTTACAATATAATATTAAGATCTAGAACAAAGACGAAAAAATTGAAAATGCCCTCTGTGCATACGAGAGCGTGAAGCGATCTACATTGCTGAATCTGCTCCGAAAGATGACAATGTTTTTGAAAGTATTCCAATAGGATGCATATCTATTCAAACACTCACTAAGACAAAAAATATCTCAAATCACTTTCGAAAGATATAAACAAGAAAGATATATTCGTACAATATATAAACAACATTCTGAGAGTGTAATATAACAAAAATGTTTTCAGTAGACTTAATACAAAGCATGTATCAATTTTATGAAGACTTCCAAATTTTATTGAGTTTTATTCATAGAGATTGACCAAGATAACAAAAGAACTTCGCATTTTAATTCTGGTAAAGTTAAGTATTTGCGAGACAATATTCCACGATACAGAATAAATATTGCATATACTTAAGTATCTTCCATTCTCCCAGATATCTATTTCCTTTTTATCTTTTTTCAAATTATTGTCTTCCTTCTAAAATTTTCTTTCCTCCCTTCTCAAATTTTCTTTCCTTTTTTTGCTAGTTTTTATCCTTTCTTCTACTATTTTCTTTCCTTCCCTTTCCACTTTTTTCCTTTCCTTTTCCAATTTTCTTATTTTCTTTCTTTCATTTTTTGCCTTCCTTCTCTCATTTCCTAACCTTTTCTTGTTTTCTTTCTCTCCTACGTTCGTTTTATTTTCTTCCGTTCTTCGTTCGTTTTCTTTCCTCTTTTCTTTCATTAGTCTTCTTTCCTTCTATCAATCATTTTTTCATTCCTCCTTCATTCATTTTGTTTCCTAACCTTCTTCATATATTTTATTTCCTTTCCTTTCCCCCTTCATCCATTCTCTTTCCTTCCTGCCTTCATCCATTTTCTTTCCTTGGCTCCTTTATCCTTATTCCTTCATTCCTCCATCCTTTTTCTTTCTTTACTTCCTTCATCCATTTTACCCTTGCTCCATCCGTTTCCTTTTCCTTAATTCATCCCTTTTATTGTAATCCTTCCTTTCTTCTTCCATCCTATTTTACCCCTTCTTCCATTTTATTTTTTCCCCTTCATTCTTCGACATACTTTCCTTGCTTCCACATTCCTTGAGAATAGCATATATATTAAATTATTATAAATATGCCGTAAAATATTGACTTTCTTACTTTGTGGTGTGTTCAGATGATCCAAAAAATTGGGTATCCAGAATGTGAATACACCCTTACATGCTTTCTGTGAAAACATGTAAGAGAGGGAAAACTTGCGTCAAAATAAACTCCCATGAAAATAATGATATAAAATAAACATAATAATTACAAATACAAGAAAAATTTCACTGAGCATTTTAAGACGTCCTTAAAATGCATAAAAATATGTATGCTCTTTACCCAACATCGCCTTAACTCAAATTAAAATTACGTTTTCCTTTCATCATTATTCTGGATGGAAAAAGAGAAGGGTTTCATTATTCTAAAAACAATCTTATTACAATTTTCTTTTCTCTTTATTTTTTCACACCTATGAAAAATTTATACTGAAGATAAATATATATAATGATATTTTCATTTTTCTATTAACAATTTAAGATATTAAAGAAAAAATTATTATTATTAAAAAATACTTTATACAACAGGGCTACGTAGAATATACTTTGAAAAATATTAGATTATCAACAACTGTAGTATAAATTCTTCATTTTCTTTGTTGGCGAGTGTTGTCAGTGAACAGTGTTCGTAACTTATCTTCAGGCAAGAAGTCCTGCAGCAATCTTCTAAATATCTCACCAGAGACCATACCTGAAAAGTTACACGTACAAGATGGAATAATGATTTTATGTTCTACTGTATATATATGATGGCAGTTTGTCTATCTGTATCACAAAGTACGTTTTAAATATTTTTTATTCTAGTTTGGATAGTATATTGTCTGCCGCAAATACACGTTTCTATTTTCTGCATTCCTAAAGAATGAGCCTAGACTCATCCTGGCTGAGGCACTCATCTTACAATATAATACTTACATCTAGAATTAAGACGAAAAAAATTGAAAATTCCCCGTGTACATGGGAGAGCGAGCACCGATGTTCATTGCAGAATCTGCTCCAAAAGATGAAAGTATTTCTAAAGGATAAGTGTCTATTCAAACACTCACTAAGACAAAACGAGTCTCGAATCCCTTTTAAAACAACTAGTACACGTACTTGGAGATCTACATACGCCTATAAAACTTAATTATAAACAGGTTTGCTTGTCTCGTCACGTAGAGTCGAGAACAATTAAGTCCGATGAAATTCAGATACCCGGTTTGAACCGTCCATTTTGCAGACAATTTTCGTCCAATTACTGTACAAAAAATAGATGTGAAGTCACAAAGACGTCATCAGCTAGTACCGATAATGGACGCTAAAATGAGTGTTATGCTCAGTATTGGACATGAAATTGAGGGATGGTCTTCAACTCGCTTTATCATACTTTGAACGTGCTAATAGATTCCATTGAAAAACAAATGGTTGATTTAATACAGCACTTTGTTCCCTACAATTGTTTCCGAATTTTAGCTAAACGGAAAACAGCGCAATAGAATCAAAATATATTTATGAACACAAACAAACTACCAACTCGACAGAACTCAAACGCCACAACTAGTTGGCACAAATGCCGCAAGGAGCGCTAGACAATTTGGCCGGCCATGCTGAGAAATAGAGCGAACTTGAAACGTTCCATACTATCTTCGTACTGTCCGGTGAGTATAGCACGAAACAACACGTTACATGGATCGTGTTAAGCGAGCATTACGACACAATTGTGGGTTTTGTACTGCATAAATGTTACTAGATGAAAGGGCGAATTTGTTAATTGTAAATATATCACCCAATTTGTATGTAAAAAAACAATAAATGGAACATGTAGTTCATAAAGAAGATGAAGAGCCATTAAACAATTGAAGAAATAATGAATGAATTTGCTGGTATGACGGCGCATATGAGAAACTTAGTACGCTGTTTAAGGCAATTAACACAGGAAAAGAAATAATCAAACAAATAGAAACAAAATTAAACAAAGGGATACATAAGACAAGAAATAGAGTATCAGACTTGTACGCTCAGACAGCTACACAAGAAAGAAGAAAAAGGACAATGAAGACTATTTTTATTCCGGGAAACAGGAGAAAATTATGACACTCCGTTGAATGAAATAATTCGAAGTTAATTAAAAATATTACCAAAAAGGTAAAAAAATGTAAGAAAAATATGATTGTCAGGTATGGTAATTGTAGTGCCCAGCGGAAAATAAAAATAAAAAGTATTACAAGCTTTACGTAATACTAAAAAAAAGGATTCAAGTGACTATGCATGTAGAAAATCACGCCTTAAAGTATTTGGAGAAGTAAAAAGACAAAGACAAAAAGAGCAAATGCAGGTTTCTTGTTATGTCAATTTTGAAAATGAAGATGGAAATATTATTTTTTATGGAAGAATAAAGTATTGTATTTCGGAAAAGGAAATGATGACATTTGGGTAAACAAGTAGAAGGAAAATTATACAAAAAAATCTAGAAATTGAAAGAATATACGGAGAATAACGAAGTTACAGAGTTCAAGATGAGGCAGAACCATTAAGGTGCTTCAAATGATACAGAATTTGACACATGGGATAGCGTGTACGAAAAATAAGGAGTACTGTGGATTTTGTGCTCAGGAGTGGCACAACCATAAGGATAGCTGAGATAAGCAGAGAGAATATTCGTATGTAATAATTGTGACAGAAGACAGGTGGATAGTTGCCATTGCGTCCTAGGCAAATTATGTCGGGAATAACAAATTGCGACGACGATGATTATACAACATATTATAAACTATGGTTCTTAAAATAACATATCTGAATTTGCATTTGTGGCATACTGGTTTTTCGGAAATTGGTGAGTTCATGAGAAATAATGGAAACGTTGTTTTAGCTATTCAAGAGCAGCATAATCGTAATTGGAAACCTATGTGTATACCACGTTCCTTTTGACTGACTCATGACGATGAATCATGGCCAGCAATGTATATAAACGATACAGAAGCGAATATTATGCAAATGACGGTACATACAGGGAAAAATCGTGATACAATTTTACACAAACGACATGACATAGATTTAATTATTATAAACAAGTATTGTCAGTTACGTCATTAAACCAGAGCAAAAATAGATATTCGGTAAAGACTTATTGGGCTTAGAACAAAGGATATAATTTTCTGTTTAGAAGACAATGCACGGTCAAAATTGTGGAGGGACAAAAAAAATAATAGTAAAAGATGCAAGGTACTAGAACATTTAATTTTTGAGGATTTTATACAATGAATATGGGGAAAATACATCATAGGAAACAAAGTTTCACCAGGAATTTAATATTAACTAATCAATGGAAGTGATGAAATTGTATCGTGTAAATTAATAACTGCTGTAGTTAGTGACCACGTGGTAATTAAAATTTTGATACCGTGGAAAATGCACAAGTAATGAATATAACGCGCGTAGTGGAAATACAGATAAATTTAAATAAATTTGAGTAGCAAAAGTAAATTTTACGTAAGATTATAAAGAAAATTGCATCGATTGATAATATAGAAGAGGATATAAAACATCAACAATGGAGATATTACAATCATGCTATGAGAGAGAGGCAAAAGGACCAAATGTGAGATGAAGAAAACATTGGTGGACGAATGAATTAGGACAATAAAAGATTTGGAAGAACAAAATATGACGAGAATTATGTAAAAGGAGACCGAGCTTGAAAATGAGAAAATCTATGGTTACAATACTTAGTGGTT
>NNCF01135471.1:46878-71119 GCA_002313205.1 Laupala kohalensis | reverse complement strand
CGAGACAACGAATCTCGAGATGTCGTTTAAATATAGAGAATGGGAAAGTTTATTGAAGTCAAGAATATACAGAATATTTTTGCTATAGAAGTCCAAAATGTGTATAATAAAAAATACAAAATATTTCTTTAATAGCGGTGTAATTAAACATTTTATCTCGTTACGATTTACCCGCAGCACGATGTCTTCCAAATATAAGCGCCGTTTCAAATTGACCTACGATTGGTCGAACGAAACTTCCCCTCTCGAAGTGAAAGCAAGAGGAGGGAGGCGTTGCAAACCTAACAGATCCAAAACTGGTCAGAGCGTGGGACTTAGAAAAATAAATGGGCCCTTTTATGTTATCAGTAGTGTACGTGTCTGCAGTGAACCAAGTGATACCCACGACACAAATGAGGGATTAAATCATTATTGTCACACCGGTAATGTATCTGACCGCACAAACGATGAAAGGGGTACTTTATCATCGTCGCCATATTTGTTATATTTAGCAACAGATCTCACGACTCCTCGGCTGTCAGATTCCGCACTTCGTCAATGTTTAGGAACAACTAACCTCCATTCAATTCTCACTTGAAATAATTGTTTACTCGGAAAGCAAAGTTTTTGTTTAGCTTGTCATAAACCTACCTTTTCCACTGTGTTTCGCAAATGTGAAGGTACTATTGAACAATAATATTTGATTATTTCATCCCTTTTGAAAGAAAAATATCTGAGATAATACTGAACATGGGCTCAATTTGACTGCGGATATCGTGGGAGAGCTATCGGGTTCACTAACCTCTCTAAAATTAAAAAAAAACGCTCTAAGAAAAGGAGAGAAGACACATTATAAAGATTAGGCAAGTTCTCAAAAAGTAGGTTCGTTAGTCACGGGAGTGATAGTGGCTAGTGAAGTGAAGTGATACGAGGGAAATTTAGAAAAGGAGGGAAGGGAAATGTGAAATGAAGTGCACGAAATGGGTAAATCGAGTGTTTGAGTCATCCGCGCAATAAAAATGTGCAATAAGTTTTCATCATTTTTTTAAGATATTTCCGAGTAAAATATTTTAATACTTAATACTTTAATATTAGTTGAATCATAAAGTTCAATGATTTATTAAAAAGATTTTGATTTCAGTTCTCTGTGATATGTATTTTTTTATTATTCGTATTGTATTTCCTTATATTCTGCCGACGAGTAAAATCTGCCCATCGGGTAAGATTAACAGTTAATAAATATTATTATTAATGCGGTCTGAAAAGCAATGAAGATGTCGCTTGGCACGGTCATGTGATTCTTCTTAGGGCTTCTCAAAGCCACATGCACCTGTCAGTGACGACTGATATATTAAAGAGACATCAACTCCAAAAAGTTTATCTTCAGCTGACGTGTCCAGTAAATATAATTTAGTTAATCTGTCTGAAAAAAAGGTGAGAAAGATCAAAAGCTTGTCTACTGATAAACTTGAAAAGACATCGTAAGCTACCAACGTCGTAAAAGAGACGCGAAATCTTTCCATTTCAAAGAGAAGAGAATCATTAGGAGGCTCTACAGAGGAGTTTTCTTCATATCTTTAAACACGAAGGACTATGTATTTCCTTTAATCCGATGGATACTTATAAACGGATTTACTTAATTTATTTACTTTCTTTACCTCTTGAAATGTGACGTAGGACAGAACACTAGACATTCATCTATTCATACATGTATCTTATTCATACGTATGACAACATTTATTTTCATCAGGTGAAATCCCATGACTCGGATTTCGGAATTGTCTATGCAGCATACAATGTATACGCATGGTACTTATACAAGAATGTGAGTCTTTTTTTTTCATTTAATTTTCCATCGCGTGTACAGCGGNCAGCATACAATGTATACGCATGGTACTTATACAAGAATGTGAGTCTTTTTTTTTTCATTTAATTTTCCATCGCGTGTACAGCGGGTCTGTTTTCTTAAGCCATGTATATCGTCTTTTCATGTCAGTCCGTCCGTCGGTAAATCGCCTCACATACGAGTAAAATCTTCCTTCACTCAACCATCAAGTACATAAGTTCGTTTTTAATATTTCATAAAACTTCCACATTGTTTTTTAACATTACATATCTCTCCCCGCTGATGATCTGCTTCTATATTAGTTGTTAATCACGTTCTTTTCTTTCATCTGCTCCATATACCGCCATATCTCTCTCCTAAACAATTTGCACCCCCAAACCATATAGTACAAATTTCGTAAGTTGAACATTTATTTCTCCCTTGTACCTACACGTGGAGCAAATAAGTGAAAACTTTCGGTCAGGTGAAAATAGTGTACAGTTTTAGAAGGCAAATGGATAGTGTAATGGTTAACACCCCTACGATCAAAGCTCGAGACCAGGTTCGATACCCGGTTCGTAACCGATTCTACCTGACCGAAAGTTATCACTTCTTATGTTGCATCTTTAATATCCTGACTGGCTTCATCTTGCAGCAAATCCTGTACCTCCAGGTCGAGTGGTTACCTTTCACCTTTACGGCCCCTGGCAAAGCGGACCGGCCAACTGATCGCCCTGAGACTGAAGACAACGGTTACGTCTATATTGGCTGCGTCGCGCTTACCGATTTTTATTTAAATTTCTGTTTTATTTGTGAATTTCAGTAATAATTGTTGTAATAATAATAAAAGTTTATTTTCAAAATCCGTTTAACGCCGGGTAGTTCTGCTAGTATAATATAAACTAATAAATGTTTCTACGTTCGAATGTTTTTCTGAAGCAATAATTTGAAAAATTTGATGAATTACGATACTATCTTCGCTTGTCACCCAACGATACAAAGGACACAAAGGAAACAAAGATATAAAGAATGCCAAGTACCCATGCCTCATTCCTTGATTCTAATACTTACATTCAGAATTTTAAATAAAGTTAACTAAATTACGAAAACAATTAAAAGAATAAACATATAAATAGCAAAATAAGCACTTGATAATTTGCACGCATAAAAATGATAAACATGTTTGTTTGTTTTTTGTTCAAATATAATGTTTACTACTTTGCTTATTCTACATTGTACATTTTTCCTTCGTTCAATATTTGCCTGTAGTACTTTGCAGAGAGAAAAATTTAATATTTTGTAGCATCAACTTCTATTTTGGGGCGAGTAAAAATTAACACGAAGAAATTTCGGAGCAACCAATCCGGTGCGCGTAACTCGACAACGCGGCGGACAAATAAAGGTTTAAATATTAAGATCGGAGTAAACCACAAACGAGATTGGTTTGCAGTCCTCGGAGGGAGCGTAGCGGAAGCGCTGAGAGGAAGCAGGCAGTCAAAGTGACCGCAAGCACCACGCGTGGAGCGGCGGAAGATGAAACAGGTGCTGCGGAGGCTGTTGCACGCACACACTGACGCTTGTGAAAATAGAACATGTGGGGAAATGGAGCTTCAGCTGTTGCAGTGTACGGTATGTTCTCTGGGGGGGGGGGGATTTAGAGAAAAAAAATTGACGTGTTTTTTTTGTTAGAACTAAAATATTCTAGAACAATTTATTGAAGAACTAAAATAAATTTTTATATACAATACAAATTTACCGACAGCGGTGGTCCGGTGGTAGCGTGTTCACTTCCACGATCCCATTGGCTGAGTGCTTAGGTAAATGAGTGCCCGTAGGTTCAAACCCCGCTCGACCTACTCCAGACAAATGTAGGTTAAGTTTCGTAAGTTCCCTTTGCCTTCTTAAGCCCTTTAATGGCGTGAGCTGCAAGTTACATGCTCTTGTATGCACTCTCAATGAATTGTTCAGTTGCGTCTACATTTTTCGTAGAAAGGTTGATATTTTTATTTCCTGCTGCCGTAAGATTAAATTTAGATATGCATGGATAGAAAATTAATTATTTTATATTAAAAACATTTGGTATACTGTAACAGTTTCCTAAATATAAAATAGTTGCAACTGACTAATTCATTGAGTACCGTTGGGAACCACGGAAAACCAGCGGTTAGGACACAAAGACAGTACATGGAATAGATATTTAAAAGAGACAATATTTACAAAGGTATTTACATAAGACAAGAGTTTATAAAAATTATTACAAAATTAGTATTTACGAGTCTATAAAAAAAGTATTTACAAAAAAATCTTTCTTCACCCGTACATAGAAAGAAGTTGCGTTACTTGCAACATACAAAGAAGAAAGCTCGAAGTATCACGTTGCATTTTGCCCAACCATTATAATCTCCTTCATTTATTTCTCCCTTTTTTCCCCTACGTAGCTTAGAAACTGTCCTAAGGATTCCACTACAAACATTCTGTATTAATATATTAATTAATAAATTAGGAAATTCATATATTAATTGCCAAGTTAATGTTTCTTTTTTCGTTTATAAAACCCTGTTTTGCAAAAAATTTCAATATTTTTTTATCTTTGTGTATATGAGTCCAATCTTCTTCTTGCTCAACACATATTGAACAAATCGAATCTAGAATATTTCTCGAACGCATCCTCGACTTCAGTGAGTTTATGTATGGTCTGCGTCCCCAGTCTACAACTGTTTGAACTATGAGTGACCTTTTTTCTAATCTGCTCATTTCTATTTCTAGTATGTACGCTTCATATAATATATTTTGAATTACCTTGGTATGACTACTCTCAGGTGTGGCCTGCCATTCCAGCCCTAAATTTTCAGATAATTTCCCTAATTTGTCTACTCCATTTACAATTTCCATTATTATGATACAATTCCCTAATAATAGCATTTTTTGTCCCAGCCCTAATCGATAACGAGTATTTTATTGCTGAATTTCAGTGTAAGTTTAACCGGCACCTGGCCAAATTCCCAGATAATACCACTGTTAGCAGTGCCTTTTGCAAGACCAATTATATTTTTGAGATATGTATTTTCTCCTACCCCCCATAATTCTGCCTCGCTATACCGCTATACCGGGTATCAAGATTGAATTGAACATTCTATCTGCAATATTTGGTGATATTTCCTGACCGTTGCTTTACTTCACACGATACTACTTAATACGTACAAACCTTTGCGTTTTTATTTTCCTTTGTGTCTGATCCACGATACATTCATAGTTGTTGTAACGTCAGAACCTAAACATTCGAGAGGTTTGTGAATTATTTATATTTTTACGGAGTCTAGCCGGACGTTGCTAAGACGGAAGTGCGACGGTCTTGGGGTCTAAAGCTAAGCCTTTCCCTGTAAGGTGCAATTGTCTGACCCGTTTCCTGCAATACAGAAAACAATAGGGAGTGCCCGGCGAAGAATGCGGTCGAAGAAGCTGACCCACGCGCTCCTCCCCTTTGGTATTTCATTATTTCTGAAGGGAAAGGGTTTGACCAAGACGAGGCCCACTATGGATTGTCGGTAGACCTCAGCAAAGAAGAATTTTAAGACGTGGTGAATGGGGGACTTTCACCCGATACTGAGACAATGGTCATCACGGGAAACACCCCTCCGGGCGCCGGGCTGGTGTCATCGGCAGCTCGTCCTACCGGTGGAGACACGGCGTTCTCCGAACGGCCAATGGGAGAATAACAATTTGGAGTGCTCATTGAGCAGCGAAGGCGTGGTCACGTGACCTCCGCTTCCGTATATATTGGGAGGATTGAGAATCCTCGAGGACTTTTTACGTGTGAGTTGAGTCCGCAGGTTACGTGAGATGTGACCTGGCTAGCATCGGTCGCAGAGACTCGATGAATCATGAGGCTGCTGCGGTAGTCGAGATAAACTTATTACTAGTTGGGAGTGATGTAACTTGTAACAGTTCAAATTGTAATTTTGGAGATTCATATAACATAGAAAGTTTTTACAAATTAGTTGTCTTCAACTAAATTTATCTATGTGTAATTAATGCTTTATGATAGCATTACTTGTGTAATAACAGATTTATATATGTATTAATGATTTTGGGAGTTTGTCTCCGTTTGTAAATTCAGATTTCTATTTAATTTGTATTAAATCATTAATTATTGTTACTACGCGTGTGTTAAATTACCCGGGAAACTGGGCTGGTGGCAGCGATAAAAACTACCATAGGAATTGTGGTATTTAAGTGGATCGCGCTTCTACCAAAATACTCGCAGCGCATCAGGGCTTGTGGTGTGATGTTACAGTTATACTTACACATAAATATGTGTATTCTTACACATTTTCCAGCGTTTAACCGCATTAAGACAACTTTTTATTTAATCCGATCACCTAGTCATTTTTGAAAATAATAGTTTTTGTTTTCTTAATGTTTACTTTCTGCTGCATTTCTGTACAGAATATTTCAAGCGTGTTTAGACTATTTTGTAATCCTATTTGAGTTTTTGAAAGGATAACTAGATCGTCAGCGCACAATAATCCTGGTATTGGTCTATAGTTTTCTCCTGTTGTAGGAGCATCCGAATGAATATTACATAGCTTATCAATGAGACCATCTATGAATAATATGAAAAGAAGTGAAGAAAGCGCACAACCCAGCTTGACCCCTAAATTTACTGAGAAAATATTTGTGACGGTGACATCATAAAGACGGACATATGCACTCTCAGCACTACACATGGATTTTCATATAGTCATAAATTTAGTCAACACGCACTTTTCTTTTAATGTAGTCCAAAGTATATTCCTATTTACCGTATCAAAACTTTTTCGAAATCAACATAAGCGCAATATAGTTTTACTCTTTTAACGGCTGTTGCCCGTTCCGCAAGAGAGGTAAGAATAAAATATTGCCAATAGTGCTATTATTTGTTCTGAATCCTTCTCGTAAAATCTATAAATTTTCTTCATTCTCAACCCATCTTTTCATCATACTACATAGTGTTTTACTAAAAAATTTTTTACTACAACACTGATGAGTGAAACTCCTCTATAGATAGTGGTGTCATTTACATTGTCTTTGTTTCTATTGTAAAATTTGATTAATTTAGAATAAATAATCAAAGTTAATATATTATTTTCAGTACAAAATGTATTTCAAGACGAACGGTGGCCGCAAGCAAAGGCGTTAAACGACAAAACGAATAGAGTAAAAGCTTTTTAACCGTTTGGAATAAAATTACTCATTAAAATAAACAATCTAAGTAAAAGCCGAAGAAGCAGATTTTATCTTACGGAAAATAACACGTAGTTCGTAAGAAGGAAACAACTGAATTCGCGTGTCTTTAGAAGGACGAAAAGGTCGCACCAGGGCGCGTCGAGGCATGCTCTAACCCAAAAGCACAATAGGTTTATGGTTTTAAAGGAAGACAACGATCGTTGGAGTCTGTAGGGTACGCACCATTGTTTAGGGTGCGTAGCACCATATGTTAAAAGGAAGGATATTTTAAAGGAAACGTAAACAAATATTACGTCTTTGAGGGCGAACACCGCCTAGTGCAAATCGCCGCAAAGATGACGGTTGCAAAACGTTCGTTGAGGACCAGAAGCATCGAAATCGTCGTTCATTGACCCAACGCGTCCAGAAACAAGTCAAATCTAGCCACTGACTAGAAACGTCGCGAAGTGGGAATTGCGATTCCACTGGGAGAATCAGTCACATGACTGTTCAAAATTTTAGATCAGGGGTGGAAATGGTAAATGACGTAGTAGCAGAAAACCCATTTAAGCGACTGCAACATCAAAATAAAGTCACTCAATCTCATCTTGGAAGTTTCGGTCAGATCATTTTAGAGCGGTTTAGCTCACATCTCACAACTTTCGTTCGAGCTCAGAGACCATCTTACATTGTATTTCGAGAAACTTCTCACATTTTCGTTCGAGCTCATATTCAGACAGCTCAGATTTTAGAAAGTTTTTCGTTCGAGATGCAGCTCACATCTCAGAATATTTTCCGGTCGAGGCTCACGTTCGGATCATAGAGCATTTGTTTTAGTGCTTTTAAATTAAAAGCACTTTACTATTGTTCGCTAAGATGTTCCAACGCTAAAACATTAAGTTGTAACAACAACATTGTTGAACATTCCGCCGAGTTGATCTCTTCGTTCGGTCCGAAAACTCTCGCAGTTGTTCGGTCGTGGTTTTTAGCACGGGGCCACCCGGGAGCTTAATGGAATTCCTGTTCGCGGAACGAGCCGGTGGTTTTCCGAGGATGATGACGTCACCTGCTGGAGCGACTACACGCGCCACAGATGACCTGCTGAAATGCCGTCTGGAAGTCTGCTCTACATTTTTCACATCGAATGAATGAGCTGTCAACTTGTAAGGTAAAGCGTAACAGTTGGCTGCATCCAACTATAGATAATAGGCGCAGTGGCGAGAAGAATAATGACTTATTAACAAATGATGAAAGACCAAGCAGTGAATATTGAACTTGATTATTTATTGAGAACTATGGGCAGTGATATGAAAGGGTTAATAAATCCTCAATGTAATATAACGTAATTTTCACAAAGGTTTTTTTTGTTTTGTTTTGATGCGAGTAACTGTGTTAAATTCGGTGTACAATGTGTGTCTTTTTGGGGGATGTAAAAGGGTAGTATTTTGGTTGCGTGTTAACATTAAAATAACTGAGTTATTTTTTTTATAACGCGTTTTCCTAGTAGGAACCCCAGTATGTGTCCTTCCTTTGATTAAAATACAGGCACGAATCCAGAGAAGATATGACTAACCGGAGGTGAATGAGGGCGTGCCATTTCACCATCATTTTAACTCATGCTCCTTTTTTGTTCTGGTTCCCTTATAAATTTATCATTTCGTTTTGTTACACTATATATTGGAAAAATAATTGATCTGTTTCAGATTACCCTGTAATCAAAGATATCACGAAGTACCGGAGCGAATTTGTGGTTTAATACTTTAAAAAATTCGGGTGGGAGGCCGTCGTGTCACGCTGCCTTGCTCTTTTTTCTTTCCTCTATCGCGAAAATTTTCGTCTCTATATTCTTATCTAATTCAGCAACTTGAAGTTCCATTTAAATTGTTGTAGTAACTACTATATTTTGAGTACTGAGGAGCTCGTAGAAGTGAGTTTCTTAACTTAACCCGTCTAAATGATCGTGCAGGTAGCGGATTGAAAGCACCTCAAGCGATCAGTGAACTCTCGTTTGCAGGTGGGTTCTGCGCAAGCGTAGTTCTGAAAAATTAACATTCCCGCCTTGAAGATATTGTATATTCTTCAGTAAGCTGTTGGCCGTCGCTGGAACAACAGTGAATCATATCACAGCTGCTACTCCCTCGCAAAGGGGTAGTTTAAACTTACGCCACCAGGGCGCGCCAGTGACCGGTCAAGGTTATTCGTTCTCGATGGAAATATTTCAGAATTCCTTTCACAGAGGGCGCAGCTATCGCCCTTCGTCCAAGGACGATGGCATTCATTTGTTTCGAGGCTGTTTATTTAATTTTACGAGAAACGAGGAGAAGACTGAGAAATACGTATTGTATCTTATAAAATTCGTTTTATGCTCATTTTTTCATATTGAAACATTTATTTAAAATTCATATTATAAATAGTGTGAATTATTTCTTAATTTCAAATTATTATTGGCATAGCAATAAAAAACTTCCCGACAACGAAATCTTATTTTTTATAAGCTCCAATGAGATTAATTCTGCTTCAACAATAGATGTGTTTTTTATTTTGAAGTGATATTCTTGATATTCATTCTTATTTTTAAAAAACCTGCTGCAGGTTAGCAGCGGTGGGCGCTGTGTCGAGATTCGCTGTCTTCTTGCAGATATTTTGTGTTTTTTGTTAATCAGTGATTAATAATGAACTATTTCCTAGTTAATTTTCGTATAGTTGTCGAGATATCGCTAGTATTGTTTGTATTAATTATATATTGTATTCTAATTGATTCCGCCTCTTGCCATACAAATTTTGTCTGTAATACGGCCTTTTTATACTGTTTACGAAACTTGATGTATTTTTGACGCAAGAATTCCCTCCCATGCCAACCACAGAGTTTTGGTGCGTTTTCTGCTTCAATTTTAGCTTTTTCGCAATTAGCGTTGAACCACCCTGTCTCCCTCTGTCTAGTTCTGCTTGTTTCCAATACTCTCATATTTCTACCTGCTTTATAAAGACCGTTCTGTATTATTTCAGCTGCCGCATTATAATTTCCTATGGTTAAGTGTGAGCGAATAACTTGGTGGATACCTTCGAAGCTCCTGCGAGAATTCTCGATGAGTTCATCTTTCTTACTTTCAGTCCATTTAAAACGCATAGGTTTTCTACATGTGATATAATTTGGAACTTCTTTTTCCGGGATATTTGATTTTAATCTAATGCATATTGGAATAAGATGTGATAGTACCCTATTTTCAATCCAGAAATCGTCTAGCCAGTGCAACGTTTTCTCGTACGCTAAGGCATAATCGATCACACTACTTCCATTTGTACTAAGATATATGAAGTTACCCATAAAGTCTTGTCCATGATTTCCGTTAAGGATTTCTAAATGATGCGTACAGCATATATTTAAAAGATTCTTTCCATCTGTGTTCAATTCTTTATCCTTACTTTGCCTACCTTTTACGTTTGCATTATTGTCATAATCATAATAATCAATTATTTGAGGAACAGATGTTTCTTCTCCGATTCTTGAATTAAAATCTCCTAATATAAACAGTCCTGCAAACGGATGTCTAGTTTTAAGTTGGTCCAGTATATTTTCCACATCATCGTAAAATGTATTGGTGTAGTACGTCGATCCTTCTGAATGTCTGTACAATATTACAATTACCAATTCAAAATTCCTACAATCTAATTTCAAGCAAACTGTATTTTGTAAATTTACTGCAATTTCGTGGAACTTTAAGTTATCTTCAATTTTACAAAGTTACAATATCACCAGGATGTCGACCACTTGAACCTTTTCTCATAAAAAATGTACTAAAAGCTTTGTATCCGTACATTGACACGTCGTCTCCTACTTTGTTCCACGTTTCAGCGAGACCAATCACCGAAAATTTTCCCAGGAAACTGTGAAAGCTTTCTTGAGGCAGTTTCTTAGCTATCCCTTCCACATTCCAAAATCAAATGTTTATTACCCCATGCCTTTCTTCTTAGCGGTTTGTCATTTTATCAGTAACACGTATTTGTGGACAATCCAATCTTTCTCGTTAGATTCTGCGTTACGTCATGAAAAATTTGTTTGTGGTTTTCAAACATTTATTAGGATATAACTTTTGGTCAGATGAAAATGGCGACGAACCGGACATCGCACCCGGGACTCCAGCATTTATCGCAAGGATGTTAACCACTACACCACCCGTTTGCCTTCCATAACTGTACATCACAGCCATCCATCCATCTAGAAGTAAATCAGGAGGTGTAGTACTTAACACCCCTGCGATCAATTAAGGAGTCTCCGGTTCGATTCCCGGCTCGTCGCCATTTTTATCTAACCGAAAGTTAATACATGTCTTCTCCTCACGTAAGTTCAAGGAAGAAATATATTTATTAGTATAGTTTACGAGAGATAGATCATAAAAACTCGTTTTTACGAATTCTTACAAATATTTCAAGCTTATCAACAATGTCTTTCCAAACTGTATTATAATAATACCAAAATAAGACAACTAAATTAAATAATATACCAAAATAAATATATTTCTTTTCTCACAAGTCTTCCTCTTCTGCTTCCAGTTTTACTGACGTCATTCTAAAGTATTCATGAAATTCGGACACTGACAGAAATGAAAAGATCACTCTTACACTGAAAGTTTTCCCATGTCGTTGTACAGGAATGAATAGTTAATCTTCACCTTCCGAGTTAGAATTTGACCACAGCATATTAATAAAATGACATTTTTTACACAGTTAAAATACGTTTAAAGCTAGATAAAAAGTACTCGGTTGATAAGTTTATTTTACAAGTTAGTCAACTGCAATTGTTAGTAACATAACAATGTTAGTGAGTTACAAGTACATAACTTGTAAAATTGTAAGAATTCACTTGTAATTACAAGTGTACCTTTGTGAAACGTTAGTTACTCGATACTTTTACAAACTTGTAAATTTTACTTATTACTTACAAACTTGTAATTTTATGAAATGGGCCTCAGGAAACGTCCTACCACGAGACTGGTATACTAATACCTCCAAAGCCTTTCGAGTTAATACCGTTTTGTATCATGTTGTTTAGATAGAAACGCTGGAGTGCAAGAAGTAGAGAAGAGGAAAACCTTTTGAACGGTACTAGGTAAAATAAAACGACGGAAGCTAATGAAAGGAGGATATGAGGACGAGTATCAAGATGACCACGGTAAGAAAGGAGTTACTAGTGCTTGATGNATATATATATATATATATACATATATATACCCTTCAAACACCAGTAAAATACCTAGGAGTACTATTGGATGCCAAGTTAAACTGTTATTATAGAGTTATCGTAAGATCTTCCCTGTATCATGCGAAATTTAAACTGTCACCTAAATTAGTATTATTGTTTTGCAGTAAATGCATTTACTAAACGTTATTCTTGATATAAAAAAGTCGTACAGAAACAATTATAATATAAATGAATAATGAAATATTTTTCTAATAACTGAAATATCTGATCAGAGTTATTAATAGTCAATATTCAGTTACATTTGTGATTAAAGTGCTAATAATATCTTGTGTTATGCTGAAGGGGCTGTTAAAAGGATGCCTCGGTTGAACAGTTTTCTTCCTCGTCATCGGTGTTTCTTAACACTCAGGACACAAAGTATGAAGGATCTTTAGAGCGTAAAGTAAAAATCTGCGGAAACTATCACCACAAACTATCAACACACTATAAAGAATCAAAATAACCTATTTCACAATTCATTTATCTGAAACTTCAGAGAAACAATAACAAAATCTTTCATGATCCTATTTCCTTCAATCTAGTAAAAAATAATAAACCGCTTCATATACATGAAATTGTGCAACCCAAACTTTGTCAAAGGTTCGCCTACATACCTACACAAATGTTGAACATACCGAAGGGTACTGTAGTTACCTCTAGCGGTGTGACAACTGAGGAGCTGAACACTCACTGGAACTTTGTGGGAAAAATATAGAAATTTCTCCTGGCAAATGTGCTTCTCATCACATAATCAGAATCACATCACAGAATTATACAGCACAAAAATTTTATCAGATATCCTGAAAGAGAGGGGAATAATTCTAACTATAATATATCACTAACTAAATAAACTAACTATAATATATCATAGTGGAACTATAAATTTTAAAATACGGTCCAATATAGTTCTCAATTCATCAAAATATTGATTCAAAAAACAGATGGCGGATTAAGTGATGGTACTAAATTTACTAATGCCGTAATTTCACCAAATAAATCATAAATTGGAACTAAGCAAGGACTTAGTTCTCTTGTAGATATCTTCAATGCACTTTTTACCTAATGAAGAAATGTAATGTATAATGAAATTTCTGCCGTTTGATGTTTCCTTTTTTGTAACCGGAACTATAAAATTACTTTTCAATGAACTATAACTCCTAATGGACGTTTTTTATATTTTAATTGTTTCAAACTTGGACGATTTTACACAATGTGCTACTATGGCATTGAATTTTCATTTGCATTAAAGGACTTCTAACAATGCAAAAACGTCTTTAACATTACCTTCACTTTATTTATCATATCGAGTGGTGATTACTCTTTGTCAGAAACTTTTTTTTTTAATTCACTTCCACTGAGATATTCACCTTTATCAGCGTAGACTGTACAATATTTCCCTGTCAGTAAAGGACTCTTGAAAACATCAATTGACATTCCTGAACGCATAGTCAGTCTCCGAGACAGACGTGCTTGCCAATCTGCCCACCCTTCTCCAACCCTCTCTCCGTCCTTTGCGAACCAGCCCTACCTCAAAAGACTTTCCTGAAGAGCCTGGGAATTTTTGATGGCTCTGCAAGTTTCGGAGCAACGTCTTATGTAAGGGAAAGGCACTTCCTTTTCTGCAACCTATAGAAGGGAATTTTACGATGCGACGTAATTCATAGGGAAGGTCGTGGAATTAGTTCAGAGAAACCACGACATGAAAAATAAGGCATTCGTCTTCGAAGAACCACAACATGACGAAATTTAATTGCCGAACAATAAGAATGTATAACATAACAAAGTGAAGAAATATTATTTCTTACGAGACAAACTATAAATGTTTGAAAAATGTTGTCAATCATGTCAAGTAGGTATGGTTTAAGGTATTATGATTATACATTCTGTGGCTAGATATTAGGTGTTGATCTACAGAATCTTTAAAAAATCCTTAAACTTTGACTGTTGTAGTACAGAACATTCCATATATTGTAATGTTTTGTTTAAAGGATTTTGCACTTAATTTTCACAGTGAAAATCCATACGAAATGACTCTTTGCATTAATATAACATAATAAGTAAATTAAAAGTTTACTTCAGACAAAAATCTCCCAAGAATAGCAAGGAAGTACATTTATTATTTCCCACTGTACAAGTCCACCATGTAATTCCGTCACCGTTTCGTCAATTGTCCACCCCGAGCGCTGGAGTTGGTGGCAAGGGGATTTCCCTTGACGCGTAGCTTTTATCCTGCTATCTATCGCCAGTCCATCCTCAAGACGTTCCTTTACACAATGGTACAAATCACAACCCCCTAGGTTTTGTTAAATACCTCGTAAACCTCATAATCCAAAGATAGGAAAATGAAGTAAACTAGGAAAATAGTGGAAGCGGAAATTTGATTCTTAATTTAGTATGAATGTGACTATTTAAAAAGATTATACCCCAAATCTGCATGATATGTGACGAAGGTGAATCATTTGAATTATACATAGGAGAATCATGGCTAAGAAGAAATCAAAATATTTTACTCAAGTAAGAAAGAAATCGGTTCAGGTTTACTTAATTTTAATTAATTATACAAAGAATCCTCTTTAAAATAATTGCAATAACTGAATTGGCATTCAATATTTTACTCTACAACACTATTTTAGTGTACTTTAATACAATACACTCAATACGTTTAGTTCTCTGTTTCAAGGTAATAACCTTTACTTGAAAGTTATATAACCCTCACAAAAAAATATTAGGTTATTATATTTTTAAAATAATTTTCTCATTACTATTGTGATACAATATTTTTCCATGAAACTTAATTAAATTCCTTAATCAGTTATTTTCAACACTTTCCGCTTTAAACCAATGAATGAAGAACAAATATTTGCAGGCTAAAAGTACATTTTTCCCTTTTTTTTCTCTTCATCATTCATTTCTTTCCTGAAAGCTTGACATTTCATACGTGCATTGTAAAATATCAAGCTAAATATTCCTTCAAACCTAGAAAATAAAATTAAAACTAAAAAAATGAAAACATATCCCCATATGAAAATGAAACAATGTTCTGCCCCTTTGATTGATAGTAGTAGGAGACAAACTTGAAAATATTTTCACATTCTACCTCCCCTTTACTAAGTTTAAGATAAATATCGGCAACGAGAAATTGATTTTAATATATGACTTAGATGTTTAAAACAAGATCTGAAATATTATCTTAAGTAGTTCGCTTAATTCATTCACACCAAAAATTCATTTAACATCACTTTACCCAATTCAAATCAGATAACCGTTTCTTATCGAGCTTCCAAAGAAAACGTCATCTTCGAATTTATGTTCTTATCTTTAATAGAGTTTTCCGAATAATGATGATATAATGGGTCAGTTAGGACAAAGGCAAAAAATTACATAAACATTAATTAGACCAAATGTAAAGTTTATGAAGATGTGCGAATAATATACTTATGATTTCCAGGTACCGCGCTCCAGAATTATATCAGGAATAGGGTGGAAATGGTGTACAGTTGTGGAAGGCGAACGGGTGGTGTAGTGGTTAACACTCCTGCGATCAAATCAGGTTTCCTGGGTTCGATTCCCGACTCGTTGTCATTTTCACCTGACAGAAAGTTATCTCATATCTTCTCCACGTGTAGAGTACACGGAAGAAATATGAACATATCTATCTGCATTAGTTGATTAATTTAAACGTTAAGACAACGACGTAAGAGTAAATGACAATAAAAATAGTAAGGTTGACACTATGCAATCTACACTTTGATACAAATTTCTTGCTTCTCCAAACCTCGAAGAATACACAACCCAATTCCATCGTACCCTCTGTTATTTAGACCCTCCAAGAGATATGGAAATGTATTCATAAAGCATTGGCAATAAGCCAACATAGATCTCAGAAATCATCAAAGTTTTCCTGACAGTCAACTCTGCGTTAATGGACTTTCGAGGAGAGGGCCAAGACGCCATGACCTCTCACTAGATGCTATCAACCCGCAAGATTTTCCCATTAAACTCCCCTTAAGTGGCTCGCCAGAGACAACGGAAGGGTCTAATTTGAGTGTTTAAGCGTTTGGTTGTTGCGATGAATAGTTGGAATTATTCGATACGTTATTGAAATTTTGGAAGGAGTCAGATGTAATAACTGGGCACTGTCTCAGAAATGAGGATCTTTCTGTCTCTGTTAACATGATACGTATTAAAACTTATAAATATTTAATAAATAGTTAAAAACTTACGACCTTTTATGGACGAATACTTTTATTTTTCGTTAAGTGATTTTAAAAGAAAAAAAATATTATTCGTCCATAAAAGGCCGTAAGTTTTTAACTATTTATTTAAATAGATTACATTTTAGACCTTAAGCTCAATTCAATATCATATTCCATGGCTAGAAAAAAAATGTAAAATTTCAAAATTCAACGTTACTAGAGACATAAAATTACTCCATAGAGAAAGTCAGCATGCTTAATAAACACCCAAATCGTCTAGCTGTGAGAAACATGTGTACCACATTTGTTACACACACACAAAAAACGTGTTAATATATCGGTGTGTGTTCCATTTTCTCTAAATATTACTTTTCTCTCTCTCTATTTATCTATGTATAATATTTAATAAGTACAAAAAATTATGTTGTATAATGTTGCCGAGCTGATGGCTCAGCAAGGTTAAGGCAGAAGTTTCTTCAGAAGAGCTATAGGGTCGTCCGTCGGGTAAGGTCATGGAGTGTTTCGTCCGTTATTAGCAACAGGAAACGACCATAAACTGCTTCTAAGCATTAAAATCGCCCTCCTCACTATTACTTTCTCGAAATAAAGCGAGGAGCTCTACTTCTGCACTGTGCGCACTTCAAAACGGGAACTTTCATCGTGGAGCCCAATTCAAACGGAAGCTCCATCCGAGCACGTCCTCTCTCTTCCGAGGACAGCAGGCAACACGAAATGTCAAAATTGTTTGGCAAGAACGGGAAGGAAACCGCATACGTGACATAGTAACATCTAGAAATTACGCAGACGTTTGGACAGTCATTCGTAAACTAAGATGTTAAAAGAGACAATGAGCAATTTAGAGGTGTGGATATGGGAAGATCGTTTTAGGAAATTGCTATTCCACAATAACACTCTCATTGAATCCGAACGCGTTTCACTAGCAGATACAATACCTGAACTAGACGAGCCGATAGTAGTTGACGACATTGAACAAGCTATAAGTCACTTATAGTGTGGTAAAGCTCCCGGTATAGATGGCCTGCCACCATAATGCATTAGGGCTCTTCAAACATTGTTAAGTTCAATTTTAAAGCGTATGTACAACTATAAGTTGGATACATCTACGTTCCCTGAACCATGAAGAAAAGCGGTAAGTCAACCGATATATAAGAATAAAGGCGAAATAAAAGACCTAAATAATTATAGAGGAATATCTCTCCTCAGTGTGATAGGTAAATTTTTTTGTTCAATATTGAATAACCGTCTCAAGAAAAGGGTTGAATTAAATAAAAAATTATCACCATTTCAAGCGGGCTTTCAAAATAATTACAGCACAGAAGATAACAAATTATTAATAAACTCTCTGGCGGAAACTGCCATATCATCAAAAAGAGGAAAATTATTTTGTGCATTTATAGATTTCGAGAAAGCTTTCGGTGCAGTAGATAGAGTACTTCTTTGGCAAAACCAAGGGAATTTCACAAAAATTCATCAACATACTAAAAGCAATTTATCACGGAGAAAGTGCATGTGTTAAAATCGACAGGCATTCTACAACAAACGTTTTCCCTGTAGACATCGGTGTGAAGCAAGGCAGCGTCCCCTCTCCACTGCTTTTTATCCTGTTCGTTGATGATGTTATTGACTATTTGAATATCTCGCAAACAGAGGCACCGATTGTGACATAAAGAGGAACGTATTGTGACATAATCATGAAGGTCTATACCGGCACTATTATTTTGCGGATGACTTGGTCATCTTCTCTAAATTAGTAGTGGGACTTCAAAAAAGGGTTAGATGCCCTAGACAAGTTTTGCAATGATAGAAGAAAAAAAGAAAAAGAAAAAAAGAAAAAAAAATTAAAAAAACATGTGAGTATTAAGCAAAGAAAAAATGGGTATTTAATGCTATCATCTTAGATATTGCTAAAGAGTTATGTTACTTAGGGGTACAGCTGTCAATTAATCTGAGTTGGAGTAGACATACAAAGAAAGATCTAAAAGAAAAGGTATGTTTTGCACTCAATGAAATAAAAAATGGTCCATTAAAGACCCTGAAATTGCCCCAAAGCTGTCGGATTAAATTTTTAATACAATATTAGTACCCCTTAAAGCATACTTAAAATATGCCCCTGAATCTGGAATGCTGAAACCAACTAGTTACTATATCTTCATATTTAAATTTCTATGTATCTTGTCAACTGCGTCGCTGCTAATTTAATTTACTGTATATAATATGCTTAATGTCTAATTAATACGGTTATCTTCACAAATATAAATATCCATGTTGGTTCGTAAAAAGTTATATACTTGTAAAGAATGCATCTAAATTACCATGTTCGTCCCCTGCTATTGAAATCAACAATTCATAAAGAATATCGATGCTAACATTTTAAATGAAGAATGAATTATAATTATTTACCTTGAATTTATATAAATGTTCAGGAAAAAACAACAACAAAGAAAGAACGAAATAAAGTAAATAGAAAAGAGGTGAGAAAGAAAGAAAGAAGGAAAGAAGTAGAAAAGAAGAATGGAAAGAAAAAATAAAAAAAGGTGGAAAAAAGGAAGGAAAGAAAGAAGAAAAGAAAGAAATTATAAAAGGTAAAAGAAAGAGGGATATCAGAGAAAATGATTAAATTGATATCTAAGAGAATGAGAGATACTCAATTAAATGTAATAATAATTTTTATTCTATATTTATTTTAGAGTATTTTTCTTGTTTTGGTAAAGTACTTGAATTTCCCATGTATGAAATTCGATGTTTCATTGTGTGATTAACTTAGTCAATCTGTGGGAATAAATCTCAATTTCATTTGAATATCTTAATAAAAGAGATTGGTTTTTGTTGTTGTGTTTATTGATATCTAAACAACGTTTTTTGTTGTATTACTCTCTGAGCATGCTGTTTTATATTGCACTATTACAGCCAAAGTGTTATAACTCGGATCAATATATTTCTAGTAGAAGTAATTTATTTATTCTTTATTAATATCACTAGAATTAACCTTTAGTGTTATTCAATCTCATTTTATACAACTGTTTTTTATAATTCTTGAATTCCGATTGACAAATAAGAATAGTATAAAACAAGTGCAAATTATGTGAAATTACGATAGACCATACACATCACTTCATGCCAATGAGCTTTGAGTTCTTTACGCCACTGTATAAAGTTCAGGAATTATATAAATATTTATATGTAATTCCTGATTCGAATTTTTTAAAAATGCATACGATAACTTGCGATGATAACAAACTTTTACGATAAAAACAGTGTTTTTTACAGTAAGATCATATCTTTTTACGGAGAAGTTTAATATGTTTTTTCCCTAGGACGGTGTTGTGAGACAACAACTTGACATGCAATTTGAATACAGAGAATAATAAAGTTTTTTGGAGTTAAGAATGTCGTGAGGGAACATGTATGTATTGTATCTAGGCCACGACGACGCAGCGCCGTGCAGGAAGCAGGGTAGTAGGCCACGGTGACGCGGTTACAAATGAGTTTAAATAAGAGACATCAGGAGAGAGAGCTCTCAGGGGAGTAGACAGAGGAATAGACGAGAGAGTGAGACAGTCAGTGAGCTGTAGGGACCGAGGTTATGACACCCTGCTAGTTGGCGTCACGTATCGTACGTGACACACCTGGATGAAATACCTCCCCCCTTCAGCCACCCCGTCTCGAGAAGTCGCCATAAGACTCGGCTACCATGGTCGCATCTTCACCGGTCAGCGCCTGTTCGCTCTGTGCACCAGCCGCTAACCCCAGCTACCTCCCGCCGCTGAGCCTCTGGTCTGACATGTCGTGAGTATTAAATTGACTTCCGCACACTTGGCGTTTCTCTAGGAACAGGCTACCCCTTATTCCTCCACCCTCCCCCTTCAACCTTTCTCCTTCCCTTCCGCCCTTACTCCTCCCTTGTCACCGCCACTCTCAGTTCCTGTCAGCCGCTCGACAGTGCTGACAGCAGGCGCCACGACAAGAACATTACGAATATTATTTTGTAATGGACGTCCAAGACGTGTATAATAAAAAATTACGAAATATTTCTTTAATAGCGGCGTAATAAGACATTTACTCCCCTTACGACTTAATAGGGATATATTCACCAGTACTGGTCTTCTATTGGTCTGCCAAATATGGAAGCAGTTTCAAGTTTGCCTACGATTGGTCGAACGAAGGTGAGGAGCTTTGGCCCGCGGCGCAGGAGAGTGGTGTTGCAAACCTAACAAATCCAAACTACTAAGAGCGCGGCACTTAGAATATTTTACGAGAAAAAAATTGCAGAAAAATCTTCTACTATCGCTCCAAGTTTCGCGTTGATGATCCCGATTTTCTTGAAACCATCCATAGTATTTTGTTCGATGAAGATGATGAGGAATTCGTTGCTGACATTGCAGAAGAATGTCACCTCATGGACTCCGTTGACAACATTGAAGACTCTAATTATGAGCCATCATCGGCGGATGATTATGATGATGATACTGACAGTGATGGGGAAGATTTGGATCTCAACGTGACTTCACCGAAGAAGAAATCGCGAGAGCAGCTGAACGAAACGTTTCCCTTACCATAGCTGAAACCTATCTAGCAACTGACTGTTTAGAATGGAATTCTGAACCACGTTTCAAACGAGTTAGAACAGCGAGGGGGAATATTCTCACCAGTGTTATGGGCGTGAAAGGTCCTTCTATAGTACTCGGGGAAAAACCAACAGGCAAGCTTTTGTGGGACATACTTTTTGATTCAGTGAAAATTGATGAGATAGTCAAATGTACTAAGAAGAAACTTGCTTCAGCTCGTGAAATAATACGTGGAAGATCTGCAACGAATGAAGCAAACCAAGAAAACATATACTGGGAGAGTACCGGGACACTGATGGTGATGAAGTAAACGGTTACATTGCGCTTCTTCTGCTTTCATCGATTTACAAAGCGTCCAATGATGATCTCAATTCTCTTTTCTCTACCTGGATATCAGGAAGGCCAATTTTTCTGGCTGTCATGTCGGCTAAACGATTTGAAATTTTGAGCTCGGCCGTCATGTTTGATTATCCTGAAACTAGAGGGGCAAGAATAATAAACCTAAGGGCTGCCCCCATTTCGTTCAATTTTGAACGGTTCGTGAAAAATTGCCAAGCCCCAATAATCCTGAGCGATTCAGTGTGCATTGATGAAATGTTGGTGCCATTTTGAGGGCGATGTAAATTCAGACAATACATACCGAAAAAGCATGCAAAATATAGCCTCAAGGTACATTGCCTCACCGATGACAAAAACTCGGTGCCTATTTTTACATGGGCAAGGACTCAGATGGAATAGGACTGTTAGCAGAAGAAAAACAACTGTCGATCTCCACCCAATCAGTTCGACGACTAGTCGAAGGTATAAAAAACAATGGGAGGAATGTTACTGTCGACAATTGGTATTGTTCTGTTGTGTTGTGCAGAGAGCTCACGAAACGGGGGTTTACTCTGGTCGGTACTCAAGAAAAACAGGAGGGAAATACCGCCGCAATTTCAAGCTTCCAGCAAGAGACCTGAAAATGATACCAAATTTGGCTTTTCACAAGATAGTATGACACTTGTCATGTCCCCAAAAAATGTGCTACTGATCTCAACCATGTTTCACGATAAAGCGATAGATGCTGAAACTCGAAAACCGGAAATAATAATGTGTTACAACAAGACGAAAGGTGGAGTTAATGGTCTTGACAGAAAGTGCATCGTTTATTCTTCGAAAGGAAATCGCAGCGATGGACTATCGCCCTCTTCTTTCGCATTTGCGATATTGCGAATGCCAACGCCCACATATTATTCCTGTATTTCCGAGGAAATCCTTTACTCACAAGGTTCAAATTTTTAGAACAGTTGGCAATCGAACTTATGACTCCACATTTACAAACAAATCGTCAAGAAAATATCAGACACAACTTGAAAGACCTCATCAACCTTGTTCTCGGCAAAAACAATGCTGAGGCTATCGATGTTCCTGGGGTAGTTGTGCAACAAGAAGAAGAGGGAAGCGAACGTCAAATTGAGCCACCACCAAACAAAAGAAATACTTGCAGCTATTGTGACTGGACGAAGAAGCGAAACCCAAAGAGACTGTGATATATGTGGTTCTCCAATTTGTGGTTAGCATTCCAAAACGAAGACAGCATGTCCACGGTGCGCAACACAGAGACACGTCTGAAGGCAAACTTCACTGAATTGTCTGATATGATCTGGATTGATTTGATAGAACCTTGCTCTGAACAATGAAGACTGGATTGTGATTTGAAACCTCTTTTTGGGGGGATGTAGTGTGGGCGGTGTATTTTTCTAGTTTATTTGTTTACTGAAACTGCCTCTAGTCTACGATTTTTAAGTAGGTACCTGAACCCATTTTATGAGGCTAGTTTTAAACAAATTAAGTTCTTCTAATTCATATTTTACTACTTTTATTTTTAAAAAAAAGTTATCCTTTTTATCAGTATTAAAAAGTTACGCTTTTTACTCAACAGAAAATTCAACTTTGTTTTACTTCGCATTTTTATAATGGTGTTTTTTAATTAATAAATTAATGTTTTATTGTCATTCAGCGTACTACATCAATTGTATCTCATTCTTTACATAATATCACATTTAAAAATTGAGAAATTTAACGCCCCGGTCAAAAAGACCGAGGTGTACCCTCTGCGTTCCGCGAAGGGGTGCACGGGTTTGCAGGTTAAACATAGGTGTATGGGCCCTCAGCCCCACCAATATTTTCGCATCATGTTTGTTTGTTTATAACTATAAGTAATATGTCTAATAAAGCTTTTTTGATTTGAATTGAAAATTATTTCCTGGGATGGTGTTTGGTTTCCCAGTCACACCTCATGATCATCGACATCTGATGTGTCGTATTCTCCAGAGAATTTCTATGCAAATAATTTTCCGGGGTTAAAAGGGAATATTTGAAGATACTTTGACAAAATTCACGGGGATTAGTGAAGATTACACAACATATAGAGACATTTTATCTCACAACTTTCGAGTTCATTCTCTAGGAGTGAAGTTTGCATTGTCTACGACCAAGTGATTATTGAGACGGACATGGTACTTCCAGTTTTTGCCTTAGCTGTGCGACCTCTGCATTATCTATTTCGATTCCCACTTGTTTCCTTCGTATATCTCCATGGATAAATCATATGTCTAGGAGTTTACTCTTTCTTTGACTAACACTTTTTAAAGCTTAATACGTGTGTGTCAAGGTGGCCATGCTTACAGTGAGTGACGAATTATTTATCAAAATATTTTTTTCGGATGATATTATGTTGTGTAGTACTTTTTAGAGCATTTTACATGTATGCAAGTGGATAAATGGCAAATGTTGTAAGCCCAGTTGACTAGTGAGCAAAATGCTCCCGTTTATAATGTATAAGTTGCTCCTAGCATTTATATAGCACCCATCTAAATGAAGAGAATGCACTTCCAACGTAGTAGGCATTTTTGGGTGGTTATGGAGCATAGATCTCGTTCACACCTCTACAGGGGATGCAGACGGATTGCATTGTTTTTGTTTGCTGTCACATGGTTTCTTACTATCATCGCAAAGGTATCGTTACTTCGAAAGAATTCCCCATATCAAGAAATGATATTCCAACATCAAGCTCTTCTGGCTCAACTCCAGCGCTTGAAAGCCTCATGTCAGACTCGACAACTGGAAGTTGATAAGTTGTCTTCCCTTTTCGCCGCTCTCTCAAATAGTTCTGTGATGAGACGTGCTATGAACTCTTCTCACCTAAGTCGCGAAGAGCGTCTCGTCCTGA
>NNCF01135471.1:30813-46845 GCA_002313205.1 Laupala kohalensis | reverse complement strand
GTGCTACGGACCATAGAATCAGGACAGTACCTACGGACCACAATGCTTTAGACCTAAGTCCAGAAGCGCGTCTCGTCCTGAAGAATCTGACAGATATGAAAGTCAACCGAGAAACCAGGTCGTTGCCATCACTCCGTCTACCGTCCATTTATTTTTTCATGCCTCATCTACAGAAAACTCCAAAAATTCAACCGGCTCATTACATATCTCAAGGACGAAGTGGAGTGTCCATTGTCTTGGGAATTCCCACGGTAAAACGAGAAGTAAAAAGTTATCTTGTTGCAACACTTCGGAATCTCATTGACAACATGACACCGAAGGAAGTAGAAGACGTATTGATTGTAGTGCTCATCGCCGAAACAGATTCAGAATATGTTCTTCAGGTTTTTGAAGAGTTGGCAGAACAATTTTTCGAACAGTTAGAGACAGGTCTCTTAGACATCATCTCGCCTCCTGCAAGTTATTATCCAGATATGCAATCTTTGAGACTAACACTTGGAGATAATTACACGCGTGTTCAATGGCGATCGAAACAAAGTCTTGATTATGCGTTTCTCATGATGTATGCACAAGATAAAGGAATATATTATATACAATTAGAAGATGACGTTAAGACCAAAAAGAATTTTATCAATATGATGAAAGTGCGATATTTTGCATTTGACAGAATTTCAAGAAAGCGTCGTTTATTTCTTATAAGTTTCTCTAAATTGGGATTTATTGGAAAAATGATGAAAAGTGCTCAATTGCCATTGCTAATAGAATTTCTTCTATTATTTTACAATGATCAACCTTGTGACTGGACGATGTTGAAACTGACTAGAGCTATTACGTGTCCGAACTCCACATACTCTACACCGTGTTCTAATGAGCATCATTATGTTCAAGATGTGCTTATTAGTCCACCTTTATTTCAACATATTGGTTTATATTCGTCTCTCAAAGGAAAAGTACAACAACTAAAAGAAAATAAATTTTGATATATTTTCCCACACCCTGGATTTCCAATTTTTAAAAATAATCAGCATACAAACGCCCCAAACATTATTTGCACAAATATTTGATTAGTTCAAACGAAATACGCTAACTTCAATTTTCCTACTGATTGCTCTTAGACCTGTGAATATTAAGGTGTGAATAATTTCTATGAACTGTTTTCTACTTTAAAACTGCAGTCATCAAGCAAATTCTCTGGATGATAAGTTTAAGATGATAGTGCTTAAAATGAGCCTTGGAAATCGAGGTGGATAATGCAGAAGTCGCACACCTGAACCGAAACTAGAGGTCTCGTGTCCGTCTCAATAATCACTTGGTCGTAGACAATGCAAACTTCACTCCTAGAGAATGAACTCGAAAGTTGTGAGATAAAATGTCTCTATATGTTATGTAATCTTCACTAATCCCCGTGAAACGTGTCAAAGTATCTTGAGATATTCTCTTTTATCCCCGGAAAATTATTCGCATAAAAATTCTCTGGAGAAAACGACACATCAGATGTCGATGATCATGAGGTGTGATTAGGAAACCACACACCATCTCAGGAAATAACTTTCAATTCAAATCAAAAAGGCTTTATTAGACATATTACTTATATTTATATACTAACAAACAAGTTGCAAAAATATTGGAGGGGTTGAGGGTCCATTGCACCTATGTTTAAGCACGAGGATGCCGTAAGGTGTGCATCCTGTACCCTGGTATTCACTCTCAACGAATGTTGTATTTGTTTGTTGCTAGATATTTAATTTTACGAAAAAAAGGAAACAAAAATGCAACTACAATAATGAAATTAGTCGGAATGATTCAGCTAGAATATTCGTTGAGCACCGTTGGGAACCACGGAAAACCAACAGTCAGGATACGCAAGTACAATGCACATACTACAAGTAAGTATGTTTATATAATAGTAATAAAATTAACTATACAGTAATACTTAAGAAAATAATGAGTAATAATAATAATTAGTAAATAATAACATAAGAAATACGAGTCACTTCTTTGTCTTCTCCTTCTTTCTTTCTCCTTCTCATTTGTTTCCAAGAAACCTGAAACATATTTAAGAAGCGGCGGCAGAATCAAATTCTTGTAAAAAATTTCCAAAATCATAGTTTCTCTTTCCCTCCTGACAATACTAAAAAATCTGCTCAGCAGTTGCACTACCATTGATGTGTTATCCCTCATAATTTCTATTGCCAGATCAGTATTTCTTGTTCGTTCGTTAAAGTCCCCTTCGCAAAGCCATTCGCTTGAATTGCGTTCGTTTTTGGTGCAAAACAATAAAATGTGAATCCATTCCTCCTCTTCTGCGCAGAGTGGACAAGTGTTATTTATCTCGCCTCGTAGTTTCAGGATTTTCCAACCTCCTGACCTAAACAATGCATACCCTGCTCTATCTAATTTATTTAACCAATCAATATATGGTTTTCGTCCCCATTCCCCAGCTACTACCGTTTGTACAATAAGAGAACGTTTCTCTAATCTATCGAGTGCTTTTTACAACTTATCTAGTTTCCTGAGTTCTATTTTGAAGTTTTTCTAAAATATTTGCATAATTGTATTCATTTACGTCATTGTGCCAGAAGTCCCCAAGTCCCAATTCTTTTTAATTTAATTTTTGTGCACCATCCGACAAACCTTTGTTGTAGAATGTCTGTCAATTTTAACACATGCACCGTGATAAATTGCTCTCAGTATGTTGATGAATTTTTGTGAAATTCATATTTTCCCTAGGATTTCCCAAAGAAGTACTCTACCTACTGTAATCTATATAATCGAAAGCTTTCTCGTAATCTATAAATGCACAAAATAATTTCCCTCATTTTGATTAGGTGGCAGTTACCTCCAGAGAGTTTATTATAAATATGTTATCTACTGCGCTGTAATTACTTTGAAAGCCCGCTTAAAATGGTAATAATTTTGTATTAATTTCAAGTCATTTTTTGAGGCGGTTGTACAGTCAAAGAAACTGAAAAGGGCCTATGAAAATATTCTAAGTGCCGCGCTCTTAGTAGTTTGGATTTGTTAGGTTTGCAACACCACTCTCCTGCGCCGCGGGCCAAAGCTCCTCACCTTCGTTCGACCAATCGTAGGCAAACTTGAAACTGCTTCCATATTTGGCAGACCAATAGAAGACCAGTACTGGTGAATATATCCCTATTAAGTCGTAAGGGGAGTAAATGTCTTATTACGCCGCTATTAAAGAAATATTTCGTAATTTTTTATTATACACGTCTTGGACGTCCATTACAAAATAATATTCGTAATGTTCTTGTCGTGGCGCCTGCTGTCAGCACTGTCGAGCGGCTGACAGGAACTGAGAGTGGCGGTGACAAGGGAGGAGTAAGGGCGGAAGGGAAGGAGAAAGGTTGAAGGGGGAGGGTGGAGGAATAAGGGGTAGCCTGTTCCTAGAGAAACGCCAAGTGTGCGGAAGTCAATTTAATACTCACGACATGTCAGACCAGAGGCTCAGCGGCGGGAGGTAGCTGGGGTTAGCGGCTGGTGCACAGAGCGAACAGGCGCTGACCGGTGAAGATGCGACCATGGTAGCCGAGTCTTATGGCGACTTCTCGAGACGGGGTGGCTGAAGGGGGGAGGTATTTCATCCAGGTGTGTCACGTACGATACGTGACGCCAACTAGCAGGGTGTCATAACCTCGGTCCCTACAGCTCACTGACTGTCTCACTCTCTCGTCTATTCCTCTGTCTACTCCCCTGAGAGCTCTCTCTCCTGATGTCTCTTATTTAAACTCATTTGTAACCGCGTCACCGTGGCCTACTACCCTGCTTCCTGCACGGCGCTGCGTCGTCGTGGCCTAGATACAATACATACATGTTCCCTCACGACATTCTTAACTCCAAAAAACTTTATTATTCTCTGTATTCAAATTGCATGTCAAGTTGTTGTCTCACAACACCGTCCTAGGGAAAAAACATATTAAACTTCTCCGTAAAAAGATATGATCTTACTGTAAAAAACACTGTTTTTATCGTAAAAGTTTGTTATCATCGCAAGTTATCGTATGCATTTTTAAAAAATTCGAATCAGGAATTACATATAAATATTTATATAATTCCTGAACTTTATACAGTGGCGTAAAGAACTCAAAGCTCATTGGCATGAAGTGATGTGTATGGTCTATCGTAATTTCACATAATTTGCACTTGTTTTATACTATTCTTATTTGTCAATCGGAATTCAAGAATTATAAAAAACAGTTGTATAAAATGAGATTGAATAACACTAAAGGTTAATTCTAGTGATATTAATAAAGAATAAATAAATTACTTCTACTAGAAATATATTGATCCGAGTTATAACACTTTGGCTGTAATAGTGCAATATAAAACAGCATGCTCAGAGAGTAATACAACAAAAAACGTTGTTTAGATATCAATAAACACAACAACAAAAACCAATCTCTTTTATTAAGATATTCAAATGAAATTGAGATTTATTCCCACAGATTGACTAAGTTAATCACACAATGAAACATCGAATTTCATACATGGGAAATTCAAGTACTTTACCAAAACAAGAAAAATACTCTAAAATAAATATAGAATAAAAATTATTATTACATTTAATTGAGTATCTCTCATTCTCTTAGATATCAATTTAATCATTTTCTCTGATATCCCTCTTTCTTTTACCTTTTATAATTTCTTTCTTTTCTTCTTTCTTTCCTTCCTTTTTTCCACCTTTTTTTATTTTTTCTTTCCATTCTTCTTTTCTACTTCTTTCCTTCTTTCTTTCTTTCTCACCTCTTTTCTATTTACTTTATTTCGTTCTTTCTTTGTTGTTGTTTTTTCCTGAACATTTATATAAATTCAAGGTAAATAATTATAATTCATTCTTCATTTAAAATGTTAGCATCGATATTCTTTATGAATTGTTGATTTCAATAGCAGGGGACGAACATGGTAATTTAGATGCATTCTTTACAAGTATATAACTTTTTACGAACCAACATGGATATTTATATTTGTGAAGATAACCGTATTAATTAGACATTAAGCATATTATATACAGTAAATTAAATTAGCAGCGACGCAGTTGACAAGATACATAGAAATTTAAATATGAAGATATAGTAACTAGTTGGTTTCAGCATTCCAGATTCAGGGGCATATTTTAAGTATGCTTTAAGGGGTACTAATATTGTATTAAAAATTTAATCCGACAGCTTTGGGGCAATTTCAGGGTCTTTAATGGACCATTTTTTATTTCATTGAGTGCAAAACATACCTTTTCTTTTAGATCTTTCTTTGTATGTCTACTCCAACTCAGATTAATTGACAGCTGTACCCCTAAGTAACATAACTCTTTAGCAATATCTAAGATGATAGCATTAAATACCCATTTTTTCTTTGCTTAATACTCACATGTTTTTTTAATTTTTTTTTCTTTTTTTCTTTTTCTTTTTTTCTTCTATCATTGCAAAACTTGTCTAGGGCATCTAACCCTTTTTTGAAGTCCCACTACTAATTTAGAGAAGATGACCAAGTCATCCGCAAAATAATAGTGCCGGTATAGACCTTCATGATTATGTCACAATACGTTCCTCTTTATGTCACAATCGGTGCCTCTGTTTGCGAGATATTCAAATAGTCAATAACATCATCAACGAACAGGATAAAAAGCAGTGGAGAGGGGACGCTGCCTTGCTTCACACCGATGTCTACAGGGAAAACGTTTGTTGTAGAATGCCTGTCGATTTTAACACATGCACTTTCTCCGTGATAAATTGCTTTTAGTATGTTGATGAATTTTTGTGAAATTCCCTTGGTTTTGCCAAAGAAGTACTCTATCTACTGCACCGAAAGCTTTCTCGAAATCTATAAATGCACAAAATAATTTTCCTCTTTTTGATGATATGGCAGTTTCCGCCAGAGAGTTTATTAATAATTTGTTATCTTCTGTGCTGTAATTATTTTGAAAGCCCGCTTGAAATGGTGATAATTTTTTATTTAATTCAACCCTTTTCTTGAGACGGTTATTCAATATTGAACAAAAAAATTTACCTATCACACTGAGGAGAGATATTCCTCTATAATTATTTAGGTCTTTTATTTCGCCTTTATTCTTATATATCGGTTGACTTACCGCTTTTCTTCATGGTTCAGGGAACGTAGATGTATCCAACTTATAGTTGTACATACGCTTTAAAATTGAACTTAACAATGTTTGAAGAGCCCTAATGCATTATGGTGGCAGGCCATCTATACCGGGAGCTTTACCACACTATAAGTGACTTATAGCTTGTTCAATGTCGTCAACTACTATCGGCTCGTCTAGTTCAGGTATTGTATCTGCTAGTGAAACGCGTTCGGATTCAATGAGAGTGTTATTGTGGAATAGCAATTTCCTAAAACGATCTTCCCATATCCACACCTCTAAATTGCTCATTGTCTCTTTTAACATCTTAGTTTACGAATGACTGTCCAAACGTCTGCGTAATTTCTAGATGTTACTATGTCACGTATGCGGTTTCCTTCCCGTTCTTGCCAAACAATTTTGACATTTCGTGTTGCCTGCTGTCCTCGGAAGAGAGAGGACGTGCTCGGATGGAGCTTCCGTTTGAATTGGGCTCCACGATGAAAGTTCCCGTTTTGAAGTGCGCACAGTGCAGAAGTAGAGCTCCTCGCTTTATTTCGAGAAAGTAATAGTGAGGAGGGCGATTTTAATGCTTAGAAGCAGTTTATGGTCGTTTCCTGTTGCTAATAACGGACGAAACACTCCATGACCTTACCCGACGGACGACCCTATAGCTCTTCTGAAGAAACTTCTGCCTTAACCTTGCTGAGCCATCAGCTCGGCAACATTATACAACATAATTTTTTGTACTTATTAAATATTATACATAGATAAATAGAGAGAGAGAAAAGTAATATTTAGAGAAAATGGAACACACACCGATATATTAACACGTTTTTTGTGTGTGTGTAACAAATGTGGTACACATGTTTCTCACAGCTAGACGATTTGGGTGTTTATTAAGCATGCTGACTTTCTCTATGGAGTAATTTTATGTCTCTAGTAACGTTGAATTTTGAAATTTTACATTTTTTTTCTAGCCATGGAATATGATATTGAATTGAGCTTAAGGTCTAAAATGTAATCTATTTAAATAAATAGTTAAAAACTTACGGCCTTTTATGGACGAATAATATTTTTTTTCTTTTAAAATCACTTAACGAAAAATAAAAGTATTCGTCCATAAAAGGTCGTAAGTTTTTAACTATTTATTAAATATTTATAAGTTTTAATACGTATCATGTTATCACAGACAATAAATTTACAAACAAAGAAATCTATCACTTTGCGAGCATGAATACTTTGCGTAGAAGTTGTTTAGTCTTCTAAGTGAAAGTTTGAAAGTAAAAAATAAATGTGGTTTTGAACCATGTAAATTTACTTCACTTTTTCCATCGAGCGAGCACTTTAGCAATGTGCCATACAGGCCGTGTAGAACCTATCGATCTTTATTTTTGATTACATGAGATTAAATTATAAGATCTTTTGAATTATACGAAAGTCATTTTTTGAAAAATAAAAGTATATTTTGCTTGTCCTTTATCGGTTATTAATTATCATTAGAGTAATACGGCTTTTCTTTATTTTGTTCTTCATTCTACCGAGTCTAGAACTATCCAAGTGTAATAAAGACGTGTAGTTTTTCATTCTTTGTATTTCTGTTCTTAGGAAGTCATACAAATACCAATGCTATTTCAATGCTACGAATACTGTTAGTTTAATTCAATAAGTGCATATAACTTTTTTCTTTATTAAATTTTGTGCTCCAAATGTGTAGTATGATAAATATAGATGCTATATGAATGTATTTTTATGAAAATATTGTTTGAGTATAAATTAGACAACTTAAGCCATATCATTTTTTTATTCAATATTGTTATTAAAATCAAGTATAATTTACTTAGTTCCAACTTCACATATTTTAGTGAACGTAGTAAACAATGCTATGGTGTATTAACATATCACACTTACTTAATGCGATGATTTATTGTGTGATTAACTAATTCAATCTGGGTGAATAAATCTCAACTTCATTTGAATATTTCAATAAAAAAAAATTATTTTTGTTGTTGTATTTATTGATATCTAAACAAAGTTTTTTTTGTTGTATTACTCTCTGAGCATGTTGTTTTATGTTGGACTATTACAGCCAAAGTGTTATAACACGGATCATTATATTTCTAGTAGAAGAAATTTATTTATTCTTTATTAATATCACTAGAATTAAACTTTAGTGTTATTCAATCTCATTTTATACAACTGTTTTTTATAATTTTTGAATTCCGATTGACATATAAGAATAGTATAAAAGAATGGGAAATTATTAGAAATTACGATATACAATACACATCAATTAATGATAATAAGCTTTGAGTTCTTTACGCCACTGTATAAGATCAGAAATTATAGGAATATTTGTATGTATTTCTAGATTCGAATTTTCCATACGAAAACTTGCACTTCCCCTCTAAAAGCTGATATTTCCTGTAAGAGTCCGTCGTCCGTTTCTTCGCTTCTCTACATTCCTGGGGAAACCAAATGTTTTCTATTCTTTGTGTTTTATTGTGTGGGAATATTTGCATGTCTCTGCCAGCGGATGTTAGTTATTGTAACCACACATCAGAAGCCCAGATGCAGAGTGGGTTCTTTTGGGAAGAATCGGGATTCACCCGTATACCACAACCCTTATGGTAGATAGTTCGCTGCCACCAGCTCGGTTTCCCGGGCTATTAAACACACGTGTAACAACGATGGTTAATGATTTAATACAATTTAAATAAAAATATGAGTATTTACAAACGTGCATAAACTCTCAAAATTATCAATACTAATTTATCCGTCATTACACAGTTAATGCCATCAGAAAGCATTAATTACACATAAATGAATTGAATTGAAGGCAAATTCGGAAAACCTGTCTAGGTTATCTGAATCTCCAAAATTATAAGTGCTTTCGAATAAACAAACTGTTACAAGTTACGTCATTCACAGCTAACAGTAAGTGCGTCTAGATTACTACTGTAGCCTCTTACTGGTCTTGACGAAAGTTTAATAGCCAGGTCACATCCTAAGTAACCTGCGGACTCAGATCACACAGCCAAGTCCTCGAGGGTTCTCAATCCTCCCAATATATACGGAAGCGGAGGTCACGTGACCACGCCTTCGCTGCCACAATGAGCACTCCAAATCCTTGTTCACCCCTTGGCCGTTCTGAGAACGTCGTGTCTTCACGCGACGAGCTGCCGATGACACCAGCCAGGCGCCCGGAGGTGTCGTTCCCGGGATGGCCATTGTCTCAGTATCCGGTGAAAGTACTCCATTCACACATAGTACCAGTTATTCTTTCTGTGACCCACTGACATTCCGAAAAGGGCCTCGTCTTAGTAAAACCCTTTCCCTTCAGAAATAATGAAATATCAAAGGTGAGGTGCGCTTGGGTCACCTCCTCCAGTCGTATTCTTCGTCGGGCACTCCTTTTGTTTTCTGTATTGCAGGAAACAGATCAGACAATTGCATCTTACAGGGAAAGGCATAGCTTTTGGTCCAAAGCCCGTCGCACTTCCATCTTAGCGGTGTTCGGTTAGAATTCGTAATATTTTTAGCAGTGTCTGGCTAGTGAAATGCGTAAAAATATTAATAATTCACAAATCGATAGACTGAAGTGGTCCTGATGTTACAGTTATCTTCTAAACAAAGAAAGTTTTTAGAATCTCCCAAAAGTATTTTTTTCTGAATAAAGCTGTGCAATTTTCCGAGATTTATTTTAAAGTTTTAAACGAATTTATTTTTCTTGTCTTCAGTCCATTTCGTGAGAGAGATTTCTGTAGTTATTTCCTTCCGCGACTGCCTTGAAATTCGATTGAAGGGAGGTTACAAGACATAATGCCAGGTGATGCGAGACTATTGTAGGTTCCATCCAATGATCGTGTAGCATATGCAGAATATTTTTTGATATTAGGTCATAGTCTAGAACACTTTCTCAGTTTTTATTGATAAATGTTTTATTACCTTCCTGATCCGATCCGAAAGTTTCATTTAATATTTCAAGATTATGCTTCCTACAGAAGCTTAATAATAATTTTTCTGCGGTGTTGCACATTTTATCTTTGCTATTTCGAGATGGACAGTCCGAGAAAAAAGTATTATCTTCGTTGATTGGTATGAAGATTGACTCTTCACCAATACGGGCATTGAAGTCCTCCATGATAATAAACCCTGCTGTCGGGTATTTGGTTGAAAGATCATTTATTTTTAAGTCTAGATCATTGAAAAAATGTTTATTGTAGTATTTGAATTCCCATGATTGCCTGTAGATAACTAATATTATGATGTATAAGATATTGAAACTTGGTATTTTTATTTTCACCGCAATTACGCCCCCCAATTTAACATTGTTTTCTCGAAAACTAAGTATATTACTATTTTTGCACGCTATGGCAACGCCGCCAGGATGACTACCGCGCTTGTTTCTTTGTTGGAGAGGAGTACCCAGCTATTTCTAGTCTTTGTCCAGTTATCTACTTTCCCGGCAAAAGGTGGATCCAAATTCGATTCTGCCAACAGCTAGCGCATTAGAATTGGCGTGTGTGGTATAGACATATGAATACAATTTTTGCTTCTACGTTAGGTAGAACTAGAAATTTACGCGACATAATACTATTACGTTTGGCACTTAGTTGCAACACGAAGTACACAAATAACATACAAATAAACAAGTAGTTGGACAGATAAATATAAACTTATTTTCGGGTGAACAGAGTCGGGGTGATCTAAACACATCGATAAAACACATTATTCCGTGATCGTATTAACAGAATGTACACTAAGTTGGAATGTCTATGATTTAGAAAAGATTTTCATTTATTATCTGTTAAAAAACCAATGATGAGCAAAGTATAAAATTTCCTTAACAGAATTGAGCGAAGTGAGACCTTTCATTTAAGTTGAAGAAAGTCTGAATCGTTTGAGAATAAAAAATTCATACCGGCTACCTTTACGGAGCCTTCAATCCGCTTTAAGTGGGCTGCACAGCGCTATGACACAAAATGTTTAAATATTTATTAATTATCGATTTACATTTCTTTGTGTTTACCACCATGTGACTGAATGTTGTGTTAAGTACGAGGAAAATCATAGGAACGAACGTATGTTTTAGGGTTTCCAAGGAACGAAAACATACAAAGTAAATGGACGAAAGTCATTAACAGAAGAAATTTTACATTTTACGTGTTTCCTAAGGTTTCTTGAAAGTTTCTTAAGAACTTGTATTTTAGCGGAAAAAAGGAAACGCTGCATTGCAATCACATATTTCCTCTCTTTTTATAAATTATAGATAAATATTATATCCTATGAATGATACGTTATCCGATAAGTAAGAAATATGGAAAGAGGATTAAAAGTATTGGCATATTCTTTTTATTTTTACAAATTGATCCATATAAAGGTATTCATAATACGTTTTACACGAGTATCTCTTATTATTTCCGTCAAGTTTTATCTACAATCACAAAGGGACTATGAAGTGCAACTAAACCTAGAGTATTTTAGAGAACTATAAATGTTACAATCTTTGCTTTTACGTTTTGAAGCTTACTTCGTAAAGGTGGAAAAATACTCTCATCTGTGTCATGCTTTAATGAAAATAGTTTCAAGATACGCAGAAAAAAAGTAAGATTTGAGATTTCAAGTAATGTTTCAGAATTGTCCCAGGTACTTGTCTACTACAACGAGATCGAGAGACAGTGCAGAAGAAAGAGAACGTATAGAAAATGAGCAATTGCAACTCGCAATAGAACATAGTCATAAAATAAAATAAAATACAAATTAAATAAATTATTGACGTGTGAATCACTCAAATATTCATATTTTTTTGTAAAACCTGGGAATTTTTATTTCTGCCATAATCATTTGACAAGTTACCTTATCAAAACCTTAGATTTGTAGCGGAATAAAGCGCACGGTACGTAATAAACCGCCATTTTTACTCAAGTCAAAACATGCAAGAAATAAACACAGAATACAAAGATCAACAAAATTACACAAGGCTCCGCTAGAGGACTCTTGAGTTCCCCACAACATTAACTTTCGAAGTTTTATAGCACATCAAGATGGATTAGGGGCAAAGCAATACTGCGCCTATCACACCAAAAGTGTCACGATACGATGATAAAATTGATTTGTGAATTCTAAAAAAGGGTTGAAGTTCGAGAGGCCGTTTTGAACGTTTAAATATACGAGATTTGCGTAAATGATGGGTCAGTGACAAAATTAAAAGTATCCTTCAATACAACTGACAGATTCGTCACATATGCAACGCTGGCTTCTAAATGCCTCTGGAAAGGATTATATTGCGCATAATTAGAAAAGTAACTGTCTAACTGAATATTTGTCCTATCCTAGACTTCCACCACGGATGTATCGAATAGTGCGCCACTAACGCTTTCTGTTGTCCACACTCGGAAGCATAGACATCCGCCATTAGAGAGTACAATCTGAGTACAACAGCAGTCAACAGACTGTGTTCGGTGTTTCTTGGAGGTTGAGTTAATTTTTAATTTTTCTTGAAATCACGTGAAGAACGGGCTGTAGTTAATTGTTTATCCCTGTATAACCGTTATCACCATCACGCAATCAGATTCTTTGCTGTGCCTTAGGCGATAAAGAATATATGAACTTGCAGTGCTTAGACATTTTCATGGCCTCTTTCCTAACAAAAGTGGTATATAAAACGAAATGCTGAAAAATATCAAGTGACGGGACACGAGGTAATGCCTCCAACTCTACAGAACGATCACTTGGTAGAAGTGAGAAGGGATTTCCACCACACATCCTCACTGTCACCTTACACGCCTTTCGCGGTACAAAAGCATTAACTATTCTATATAAGGGTCAAACTTGAACCTAACTCTGCACTTGTCGTGTATCTTGTTCTGTTTGTTCTCTCCAATGACACCCACGGTACGTTTCTCTCAGACATCCAGAAATTGAGCTCTCGGCGCATGCCAATCGATAACTCGAAATCTTGAAAGGTGGAAGACAAGGATACACTTGAAAAACTAAATATGCCATAAACTGGTATATTTTTCGAATAATTAAAAACAGAAAGAAATAAGAGAGTATTACTACAGTTCAGTAATAGCTTTAAATCAGAATTTACTGTAATATGAAAGTATACTCTAATCATATTAAAAATATAGATAAATAAGGGATGTCGGTGTTATTCATGTTCATGATTTTTTTTCAGAAATACATTTCAACAAGTCTGTTAAGTAAAGAATGTAAATACATGGTACTACGAAAGAAAGTGCCACAAATCATAAAGAAAGGAAAACAAATCTCTTTTCATACTTTTCATGACAATACGTTATAACTCACAAGAATGACATATTACACTGAATGAACTAATTACTAAAAACATCATTATCTTATTCTTGAACCAATTGAGAACAAACATATTACGTTTAATGAAATTCATAATGAAAAGTGATACCATAATGTTAAGAAAATATAGATAAAAAAGCAGTGTTAATGAAGAAAGATAATGAATTCATCATATAATTTTCCTAAATCTGTTGTATATCTATTTTATTATAAATGAAATGTGGAGAGTACAATATAACGATTGTTTAGACGTACAGAAAATTAGTACAAAACCAGGTTTTTATACAGCATATTGTTTTACAATCCTTGGGCTATAAAATCCTATTTTTACCACCTCAAATAAGGGTGTCCGCACCTTTCAACATTGCAGGTGTCACAGCAGCGCGCTGCCGGCCTGCGCATGGGAGATTAGACAGATATCCTTCTCGTTCTGTCGCAGATTGACACTTCGCCCAACGACTCAACGTGCTTTTATTCAGTGTCAGGTGTTCGTAGACATTCTGTTAATTCTCTGAATATCTATGCTGGTTTGGATTTCTACGTAAAGAAATTCAACAACTTCCTTTTGCTTCAAACGCAGTTGTTACACACGCCATTTTGAATGCTGGTTATAGCACTGCCGTATATCGAGAGTTGATAAGAGATATATGATATGACGCGGGAATGTTTAAGAATATTCCAAACAAAATTGAACGCCCCTCGTACTCTAAAGAGAACCTAAACTCCCCTGTGTCCAAATGGAACTCCTCATTCTCTTGCGTTTCTGATCATCAATATTCTTGAAAAGGTGTATTGACCTAAAAAAATAATCAACCCAGCTTACAAGGAATGTCGCTTACCATGAACATGAATAAGGCGAAGAAGCCGATAAAAACGATTTTCCTTTGGACAGGAAAGACTGCAGGTACATGCCACATCGATTAACTCATGCATCACTCTGACAGCAGCAGCCACGGATAAAGCGATTCGAAGGACGACCAACGACGTTGGAAGGTTAGTGTACGAGTCATGAAAGATAGGAGGCCCAGAGAAGGCGGTGTGTGTGCAGAGAGAGGATGCAGAGAATTTCGTCTCAAAGCGAGCGAAGTGAACCAGGAGGATCGTGGGTGGAAGTTAGTTGATTCCTTCAAAAATCTCGAAATTAACACAATGTACTAAGCAGACAGCAACACAGTGTCCTTCTGTCGTCAGTGTACATTACCAGAAAGTTCTTGGACCTGAAATAGATTCTTACTCCAAGTAGAACTTTATTTTATAATACACCGCTTAGAGAAAAACCAACCCCAGTAGAAAGAGTTATGGGAAAAATAATAAAATAAAAATAAGTCAAAAGGCAGGTACAAACTACGTATCACCACCTGAATGATAATAAACTAATTTACTCTCCGGAAAAAAGCAAGGGACCATCCCTTCAATTCCGATCAAGGCCTAAGGCAGAGGTGGATTCAACATTTCATCACACTTCTAATAATAAAAATAGTTCGGTACATGCTATAATATTAACAGAATAACAACAAAGATGTATTAATAAAACACAAAACTATTGGTGCAAATCCTTTGCACACAATTTTTCATATACGTTTCTCAGCCTGGACTACAGAGAGGCATTAAAGCATTCTATTAGGACAGGGATAATGATTTTTACATGTTACTCTAAATTATGAACGTCTTCATTTTACCCAATTTAAAAAGTTTATTAAAGAGATATTTTACTAGCATATATATAAAATAATCTTTAATATACAAATTCTGTTTTTTTTTGTTTTATGGGGAGATAAGATCAGCAAGAATTATATTCTATTTCAAAATATATATTTATTAATAAATATAAAGATAAATAGGATATTATTAACAAAGCCAGCAGACCATAAATATTGTTATATAATTTAATTAGGAACTAAAGAGTTAATTTTTTTGCAATTTGAAATTTCAAAATTATATTAATAATTACTAATCGTATTTATTAATAATTACGGTTAAATAAGTGATAGTTTGTTTTATTTACTTCCTGTTATTTTGAAAGAATTCTGTAAGTGTTAAAATATATTTTTAACAATAATACTTATTTTAACGATTGAAACTGCTATAAAGCATAGAATTAAAAAATCATGAAAAATAAAGAAAAAGATTTATCAAATATTACTTTCAAAACAAAACAAAAAACACGTAACCAAGTTAATTCTTAAAACGATAAGAAATAATATAAAATACCATCCTCACGCATCAAATAATATACACAAACATTAAATATGATACGAAGCATGCACCAATTAACAAGAAAATCCGGTAAAAGGAGCAGTGGACACACCTGATACGTGAGCTTACGCAGCAAAATAATGCAGCGTCACCGGATGTGAGGTTATGCCAAGTGCGTAGAGGTCGCGTGGGTGGAAGATTCACAATACGAAGAGAAACATAAGATGCAGACATTCCTCTGTTCTCCTTTAACACCTAAAAATTACGCATCTACAAACATATACTCTTTGGATTCACACCATTGGCAAACTTAAAAACCACGCGCCATAAACATATGTATGTGTACGAGTGAGTATATATATATATATATATATATATATATATATATATATATATATATATATATATATATATATATATAT
>NNCF01135471.1:16628-30592 GCA_002313205.1 Laupala kohalensis | reverse complement strand
ACGAGAAAGTAATAAAGTAAAATGATCAAAGTTTTTTGGTCGGCGTTGGAGTTATTTCAAAAACAACTTTTTTGGAATCAGGAACCACCAAAATTTTTGAAAAAATTACGTGATCGACTTTTTTCGGATTTTTATGCTCCGTATACTACAAAACAAATGAACTATAACATTTTTGTCGGGCTAAAATCCAATAATTCAACTTCTTATAGTGTTTAGTTAGAAAATTTAAAGGAAAATGAACATTCAGAATATTGATTTACTCTACCTCTGCTTCATCCATGTGAAATAATATTCAAGGTTCTTGAAATAGTAGTCAAATGCCTGAATGTAGCAAATACAAATTATTTTACTGCGTCTATACCAAACATTCAAGCGAAATACCGCTAATGTGGATGTAATGCATATTAATTCTACTTTACGTAGAGCAAATTTAAGCAAAATCGTTGAATCAGTTTTCGGAAAATATTCAAAATGTACTTTGACCTTCGTGCGAAGTGCCCTTTGTGTTCAAGTAAAAACAGACAATTGAAAGTACGTGCATATGTCAGAAGTAAATTCTACCGTAAATACGAAAAATGAAAAAATATTTTTCCATTCAGTCAGGAGCGCTGCGCGCAGACGGACGGACGGACGTCCAACCAAAAAATACTTTTTCGGAATCGTAGGTCTCCAAAACGGATATTTCCACCAAAATCTCGTTTTCGAATTACAATACTTTCTATATGAGAAAGTATAAGTTATTTCATTAGTACGTGTTATTATTGAACAGAAGATTACTCAGAAAATATTGGTTATAGATTGTAACTATTAAATTAACTCTAAATTAATTAATTAATTAATTTAACATTAATTTATTTGATTTGATTATGTTAACAATTGTCTACAAATAACGTAAACATTAAACAATATATTGCTAAAATAAAGTTATGTTTATTTCTGCTATATTTATGTGAATCTATGTTAGGTTCATTAAAAATGGATGAAGGACACTCAAAGTATTTTCAAATAAACTATTCTCTATTTTTTATAACCGTCCACAAAGATGCAGAAATATTATAAAATTATATTGTTGTTTTTAACACTATTCCATCACTATTCATTGAAGTATATTCTTTATCTAATATGACTAACTGACACTAATGAAATGTTGAATCCATGATCCATTTCATTATTTTAATGCAACTAATATAGCAGGTAGTGTGGAAGCAAATTCAATTCTGGAATGCCTCCCGCCCAAGCAATTTTTTTTCTGGAGGTGTCCCTGTAAACATGGTGAAGATCAGGAGCCAGAGAAACAATTGATGAAGAGTAATTTCATATTTGTATGACAAAATGCTGGACATGAATTCCGTAACGTAGAATTTTTATTCTGGTCTATCGCCTGCGTGTATAATGTGCCATTTTGTTGATAACCGTAGTCATGCCACCAGTCAATAGCTGGTAACAATTGAATACAACACCCAATTGAGGAGACATTCGGTCCATTCGGGTTGAAAGAAGCCTCGAAGTGGTGATCCAGAAGTATGAAACAAACAACAGTCGTTGGTTGCTAGAAATGTGGTAGACAAATGTGACAAGGAGTCAGAGTGGCTCAGTGGGTAGAGCGCTGAACTGCTACTGACTGCATGGACGATGTTCGATCACTCTTGAAGTATGGGAATTCTACTATAAATCATCATCCAGACTGTCTCACGAGTAACGGAGAACATCCAATTGAGAATAGCATTTCAAACACATCAGCCATTGTGTTAATAAAATATGTAAAATTCGAGACATTGTGAAAAGGATATTTTGAAGATCACGACAAAAGAAAATTCGCATAGAAAAGAAAATTCGCATACAAAGTGTTAAAACAAAGCTACATAATGACTTCGTTAGAAATGTGGCTAATAACTTAAGAATGTTATATTAAAGCTTATATTAATTTTAGTATCATTGAGTTTAAAATAAAAGAGAAAAAACGTACGGAACCTTCGCGTGGTCAATTTGGCCGGAGCGAGAAGCTGACCACATCTCCTCCTTGTGCAGAGACGAAGAAATACCGCAGCTCTATTCTCCATGAGCCCCATGGGTACACATTAGGGCCTGTAATGGGACGGTTTCACTGGTTTTATTAATAACGATTAAGCACCGACGAGGAAATGCCTGCTGTAAAATGAATACCAGGGTCCATCCTGGGGTCAAATTGGCCGGAGCAAGATGCTGGCCACATCTCCTCCTCCTAGACCCGAGGCCAAGAAATCGCGAAGCTCTACCATCCGCGAACCCCTTGTGTGCCTTCGGGACCTATTGTGGGATAGTTTGACTTTTGACCGACGAGGAAAGTACTTAAGTCTGTTAATAGTTATTTTGTTTACAAAATATTTCATGAATTTTGCCCACTTCAAAATAAGTATTCAATATTCAGTCTTCTTCACTACATAAAATGACATTTAGGATTTTACGTTACCTCTTGGTCAAATAGAGCAACCCATATCAGAACCGAATATGTCTGATACTCGTCAGGAAACTATACTACCCTCTCAAAGATAAAATTCATCTATCAATCAGTAGTTTCAAGAAGCAAACTACTCCCTTTAATATGTCATCGAGGACGAGATATTCTTCTTCTTTCTCTTAAGCCTTTTCCCACTTAGTGTGGGGTCGGCGAATGGGGATGGAAATGCTGCTTCGTTTGGATTTGGCTGGGGAATACTCATGACGCCGGATACCCTTCCTGACGCGCCTCCCCTGAAGCGGTGATTATGAGTGAATGTTGTGGTGGAATGATAGGCAGGGGAAACGCGAGAACCCCGAGGAAACCTGCCGCGAAATCCGCTCCGTCCACCACCTCGGATCCTACTTGGATCGAACCGGGTTTGAACCCCAGAGGTAGAAGGCGAGCGCGTTACACACTACGCCACGGGTCGCATCGAGGACGAGATATTACGGACAGTAATGCACATGAAACACCAATATTACCAAATGAGCTTCGTTTATAAATAAGTTTTACTATATATCAATGACGCATTAAGAAGGGATATTTTTGTAGAAATTACTATATCACGCGAATACTCAGTTGATTAAAAAGTAAAACTTTAACGCTAAATGCTGAGTTCACAATTCATATTAGCGAGTACGAGAGAAGGAAGCGAAAAGCAAGTGATAATGAAGGATCAACTCTCCCTGACTGCTGCGGAACTGATATTACGCTTCAGAGAGCACTTCAATCTGGAACCAAATTTGATAAAAGCTGATAATGACAGAACGGCGTATCTTCGATCAAGCGTGAAGGGAGTAAATCCATGTACACATTGACAAAGCCAAGCTCAAGCCAAGTTCTACAATCAAACTAATAGAAAAAAATTAATGATGCTTATCATGACATTACGATAGTGATACGGATGTGTTACGTGAGGTGGTAGGAAAATCTGATATATTTTTTAAAATTATTTTCACGAATAAGCAGCTTGATCTTAAAAGAGAAGTAAGAAATTTGGAGAACATTTTATTGCATTGTAGGGACTCACAATAATATTTTTTCAAGGGGAACATTGAAGTGTATTTTTTATCTTCGAATTTCCACTTTGATCACGAACTAATTGAGATATTATCTCTGTTTATCTCGCGAGTAAAAGTGCTTGAAGGGATAAACTGTAACGTAACAGAAACTCCCAGGCAACACCGTGGTTATTGTCTAATATACTTACTTGTTTAATATATGAGTAATGGCTGAAAAAAAAAGATAAAGAATTGGAAAACTTTTATCGATAGACACCTTACCTAAAATTAGATCTTGTAAAAACAGTGCCCTAAAAATTAAAAAACACACTTCTGTAATAAGAATAAGAGAAGAAAAATATACTTCTGTAATACCCCATCCTGTCCAGGGTTTTTCTCCGGTTTTCCTTCGAGTCGAGGCGGATTTCTTATACAGGTTCTCTAGGCTTTTGTCTAGGGGTGCGTTTATTGAAACAAGATCTCGTGAATTTAGTGTTATTTCATTTCTTAAGATTAGTAAACACTATTCTCAGAATAATCTACATCGTACATGTAAAATAAATTTTTTTGCGTTAAATTACAAACATGCTGATATTATAATACTATTATAACACGTAACTAACTTTTTATCTTATCTAGAAATTTTTACTGAAATTTTTGAATCCGCCTCTGACTTAGGGCCCTTGATCGGAATTGATGGGATGGTCCCTTGCTTCCTTCCGGAGAGTACATTAAATTGTGTTCCACGTGGTCATACGCAGTTTGTAATGCTTTTTATGACAATAAATTGATTGATAACTGGCATGTACGTGGCCTTTAATTGTATTTTATAAAATCTACAGTATTTTTCCGAACATAATGAAATTTTTCACACATGAATTTCAAAACCACTGTTTACAAACTTCGGAAGGAAAAACTCTTACATTACAAAATGAATTATTAATGTCATTATTTGTTTTATGGTGATGCGAAGTAGGGTAATGTGAAATAGGGCTACGGTAAGCAAATTGTAAAAGACGAAGTTAAGAAGAATTGTGTATGATGTCCCCGATATTAGATAAAGTTTAGATAATCATTTTAGAGAGAATGAAAAATGAGAAAACCGAGTTTTCAGTAGAACATTTTTTTGGAGTACGTAATATTTTGTTTAAGGTGGTTAATGAGATTACTGCGGAATTTCAAGGTATGGAAAGACTGGTCAGGTGAAAATCTCCTCACTAGAACAAGAAATGGAATCATTAGTAGTATAATGGCTTAGCTGTTTCATTATGAAAGTGTATCGTTCATTTATATCCCGCTTAAGGAAATTATTGGTATTTCCAATATTCCTTTCGTAATAACTCTCCATGACGACGAGACCTTTTTGAAACTCACGATTCATAATCCCGAACTTGAAATGCGACTCTGCAAGAGAATGGCGAAGTGCCAAATAATCTTGATCCGTTGAGAAGACTGAGAAAAAAATTATGGAAATTTTTTATATCCAAGTTCTAACACTTTCACACACACACACACACACAAAAGGAATTGACATCAACCAAATTACAAAATAATTAATTATGTTATGTTGAATGAAAATGGGAGACGGGATCGAGATTCGAACTCGGAACTTTGAGCTAAGCGCGCTTTCCAACTGCGCCATCCTGTTCGCCTCCCGGCCCCGTCTACCATTTTCATTCAACTTGCGAGACCCAAAGACCTCCGAGGTGGTCTCGTAGATACTACGCTTCTCATTTGAGGCGACTCCCTTAGGAAGTACTTTGTTTAAGAGATTTCTGTGTGTTTGTGAACCAGGATTGGAAAATACGATCCAAAACAAAGTAATGATTGAATTAAAACTTAACTTTATCGAGTGAGACATTAGTCGTAAGTTCTGTACGGTTAATACAAACATCGTAAGTCTAGTGTATGTTTTATTTCACCGGCCTTCAATACTGAACGATATACGCCAAAAAATAATTCAGACTTCCAAACAAACTCGTCTCGTAAATCATCAAGAACCCAAAAATACGCAGTCGCTCTCAGCTTACAATCGGACTGACGAGATAATGGGTGAGTTTGTTCGTGGCTTCGCCGCCCGAGGAAGGAGAGAAGAGTAGCGGGCACAGAACAGTCGACCTGCAAACCACAGAGAACGAGCTATCGATTACTGATCCGCATCGTCGAGCGCGGTCGGAACAGAAGCATGCGCTTGCAGCCTTGTCTCGCAGCGCTGCCGACTAGAGGTCGAAATATCAGACCTTTTGCTCCAAGAGGCGGGAGTCGCTGCTGAAGGTTTTTTCGCCTTTATGCATCTTGCATCTGGTGGAGCGCATAAACGCAACAAAAGGGGATACTATACACAACGGTTAGGGGTGTTTGATGGCATCCTTCTCTGTTTCCATGAACTACGAGAAACGTTCTGCCATCATATACATTAATACGCAAATGTCTCGGAAATTTTTAGTTTCTTTTTCTGCCTAAGCGGACGGAGTAAATCACACAAATGAAGTGTCGTTCTTTAGAGCTTCAAAGGATGTTGCATGTAAGTGCAGCAGAATTATCCCCAACAATATCTCTAGTGCAGAATCTCATTTTATGCACTACCAATGGCAATGGACGTGAAATTAAACCCGGGAAGGAGAAAACAAAAACTAAACATCACAAATTTAACCACGGATAATCAATTGGTCAAGGAAAGAAAAGAAATCCAACATAAAACATATACTATAATAAGATTTAACAAGTCAAAGTATTTCCGCAATTCCCCTCGTCTTTACAAAGAAATATGACATGTGAATAGTATCACTTTCCGGTCACTTAGAATTCTGGGATAGATCCAGTATTTATTGTATAACAGGATGAGTGAGCCTGGTAGTCTCTCTGATCATTGAGCGAAGAGTAAAATTCTCATAATCCAGCCAGGAACTGGACATTTTACTCTCAGGGCGACACTCAAACCTTAACAGAAGATAAATATGTAGCTAAGTCAAATGACGTAGGAGGATAAATGCGAAAATAAGAAGCCATTACCAAACACTGATTTCAATTCCAACCCAAAATACAAATTTGAACGTCCTTAAGTTTTTTTTCCTTTTCATCAAACATTCGCATGCCGAACTAATAATAAATATAGCATAAAACATTTTAACACAAAAAAGTAAGATTAAAAAACGGAATTTTTTGATCGATTAATATACACTTATTCCTGCAAATACTTTCTGACGGAAGATCAACTTCTCTTAACTGTACAATTCATTTTCTAAACCAATCACTCTGATAATACTACATTACTTGAAGTGATTGCATTATATGCAGAAATTATCCATTTTTGGCAGTCTCTGCAACATAAGTATTACTCTCTATTACACGATGGTTCATTATCGATTATTCATGGTACGCACCATGCTTTGTAGAGTTAAAACAATTTGATTGTTTTTACATCGCTTTTCGTGGTATGGGCTAGGTCATTTAAAACTTGCAATGTTCACAGTATTAAGGATATTACATTAAGATGACACGAAAAAGTAATATATAATATGCAACAATATAATTGAGAAAAACAATTACTCGATTCCAAAGCAATATTTCATTCAAACTTTATTATTTACTCATTGATAATTACTTTTCCTCTAAATATCATCCGTCAAAAATAGGATCATTTATTTAGCGACGTTCGAGAAGTCAGTTATTTTATATTCTTTGTAAGCTGGTAGAAATGTAGTACATTTGCTAGACACCTTGAAAAACTCTTGGAAATATTACTCCAAAAAATGTTGATATTCAATCATCTGAAGCATTTTATAAACGGAAAGAGTGGTACAAAGACAATCTGCGATAAGTTACTGTCACGCAATATAACAATAGATCTCGTGCTGATACGGAGACTGTATGACGTGTAAGCGGAAGGAGACTATGCATTTTAAATGACCAGCTGTTTACCTGACTGAAAACCTCAGCGTTGTTCAAAATCTACTTCAGTTGTTTCCAAATCACTTCATATATGAATCACATATTTCGTATTATTTTTCAATGTTGCAATTTTGGTATCGTATCTGTTTTATCAAATTTGTCATTAATCGCTATTGTAAACAACTATGAAGAAATTATAGGTGACGAAATGTTTTTATCACGTTATGTATTCGATAGTTAACCAAACCAAACATCTTAATTTCGACAATGCATATAAAAGCATCGTTTCATCATTGAGCTCAATCCATTTAATTTGATTGAGCAAGCAATTTTATTTTTAAATTAAATAAGTACACTTAATAATGGACATTGCTACCGACACCACACAGATAAGGACTAAAGATGACTCTAATTCAGTCGAAAGATCTCTCCTTAACCAAAGAAAAACGGAAATGAAATGCCAAACCAAAGTTTCCATAGAAATTCATCCCCCGTCAACGCCAAGTCAGAAATACTAAAATTTACTTTATGATTTTCTACAATAATATAATTCATAAATTCATTAGAATTGTAAAAGATATTTGTGGAATAGAATATTGAGATAATGGGACAGATAATTGAATACATACCCTTCGAGACCTTGATCGAAATTGATGTGATGGTCCCAAGCTTGCTTCCGGAGAGTACATTAGTTTATGGTTTTCCGTATGATCATATGCAGTTTGTAACGGTTAATTTTTTTAAATATTTATTTATACTAAATAATACAGTTTTCAAGCCTCCATCGAAAGGTTAAATGAGACACATGCGATAGGGGGTGAATTGCTATTGAACTATGAAAGTGTGAACACATTTTCATTCCTTCAACCTCTGATAAAACAGAACGAGACGAATACGAAATCTAATGGGGATATTATAATTGATTAATTTCATTATTAATCTAATGTGACAAGGGTAAATGTATAAATAATAAATCCCAGGAAACGCCCAATTGTTTAAAGTTCATGATCTGTGCATGTATTTCAATTAATCCTTGTTGTCATTGTTCGGATAAATGAATAAACCCACAAATTATGCAACATTAATTGATTTGTGGAATATCCACTGATAGTACAGCTTGTCACGTAATTCAGTTTATATTATTATAATTATAATAATCAAACAAAAATTGTTACGCAAATTGCACAGATTATAGTCCATTTCAGTTTCTAATTAAGTGCACAATATGTTACATAAATAACAAAAATATTTAATTATAACATTAATACGAACATAACTGTCTTTAATATATAACTCTCTAAAAGATTAATTCCCCTAGCGTCTTTTAAAGCTATAAATACATTTATTGCATACACAGAATGTCTCATAAGGTTTTTTTGTACGTTCTGAAACTTTCTGTACAATCTAAAGAAAGTGAGCGCGAGCAGCATCAAGGTTTTCATCACACAACAACCCGGGGAGGAAAGTTTGCATCGTCTAGGGCCAAGAGAAAATTGCAACAAAACCGGAACACGAACCTGGGACCTCTGCTTTGGTTGCAGGTGGGCAACCGCTGCACCGCGAATCCCAAATCCCATACCCAACATATACCTGGCCTCCAGATTCTCAATACCATGAGTGTTGTGCGATATAGGTGCGTGAATTGTTAGAAGGTTCAATAAGACTTGTCGCTTGTCTCCTTGACATATTTATTTCACGATTAAAAAAATAAAATAAATAAAGGAGATAACATGCAGGGAAACCACTTATTCTACAAGAAGAAATCTTGTAAATACAAATGAAAATGAATAAATTGTCTTGTTGACCAGAGAAACGTTTTCTCGTAAGAGTTGTTTAAAATTTAGAGATCGTTCAAACGTGTCAATCCCAGAGTTCTCAAAATATTTATATTTTATTTCAAAAGATTTCAGCGTTTAGGTCAATTATTTATTAAACTATGGCAACCTGTTGGTAACGCGTGCCTTTTTGTATTGGGAATGATAGAGAATTATTGTGTTAGTTTGGTATTATGGTATACGAGTATGTTGAATCGTGAGAAAAATGGGAAGCAATTGATAATATAATGTAACTAAGCCCCAATAAGGATCTGATGAATGGTCAAAACGTTGACATAGCTTGATAAATAAATTTATTACCCACAAAAATCTTTTTTAATTCTATACTGTGGCAAAGAACATCACTTTCATTTATGCATTATGATTTACAGGAGTTTGAAGATTCGCACAAAAATTCCAATATCGGGTAATTTTCTGAGTCATCATGAAAACATGAGAGGATTAATTGAGAGCTGAGTTATCCTAACCTTGAACACACTTATTATTCGTGCTATTTATGTGAATGGGGAGCAACAGTTTACCATAAAAATCAATCAAAAACTGTAACACAATTGCACTTTTCTTGAGTTAGGAAACGTTGCACATTCAGAGCACATTTTATATTTTGTTACTGTACTCTCAAGTATTTTCATTCAAGTTGTTTTTGCTTTCAAGTTTTGATTTATTCCACTGTCAGTGAAATGACAACAATGAAAATCAAATATATTAAAATCTGCAATTTATAATATTACGTACTTATGAAATAATGTTTTATTTGTTTTATTAATTACAAATTTGTTGATACTCTTTAATATTATAACATTCACTGAACTACTTTTATTCTTATCCTAGGAGTGTGCAGAAATATGGTCCCTTGCATGTTTCTGGAAAGTAAATTAGTTCATTGTCCTCCACGTGGTCATACGCGGTTTGTAACGGCTATTTTGATAATAAATTTATTATGATTATAAGCATTTGTTACGAGCGATTCTGTTTATACCTATAATATTGATGAAAGTCAACACATGAACAAAACGTATCCAGCTTTTTATTGTCCTTTGAGTTGGGTCTCTTGAAAACGAACTGGTCCGCTGAGACAATCTACAGATAATTGATTTTCACGTCTCCCGCAATCATCCAATTGTAAAAGAGGAACAATATGTTCTCCTTTTTTCATTTTTTTCCCAACCCTGTCACTCAGAACGTTTGTGGCACGCTCTGGTGGATGTTTTCAACAAAATCCAGCTGTTTGTGGCTCTGGGATGGCATATGACAGCATCACGTCCAACAGGAATGGATGAATTACGAGAGAATTTTCTACGTATAGCGTGCTTAGTTTGAGCAATAAGTCACTATTCGACCGTACCAAATTACAGACATATGACAATAGCATCGTTATATATTATATGTCATTTTTACTAACATAGTATATTTTATTATCAACAGGGTTAGGATTTGTTGCTTAAAAATGTATCCCTTCCCATCCGGAGATACAATTTCACACTGTGAAAACTTTCCTAATTTACTAAGCTTTAATTTACCCTAAGAAAAAAAGGCGCGAACCTAAAACTCCTAACATACTAAGAACACATCACATTATCCAACAATCCACTATGAAATATGTGTGCCGTGGTAAGACAAATATTTCTCTATGAGTTGACAAATAATGCTTAAAACTGCTCATTTCGCAAGTTCATGAATAAATTATTCTCACTGGAAAGACTTTCTCCAAATTTTGTTGTTAATTGAACCAATAGTTAAGAATAGAAGAACTGTATTCCTCATTATCGACGTCAATAATTATACACAAACTGTTGAATAGAACAAATATTTTCTGTACTTGTGATCGAAAAGTTGTCGAAAATCATTTTATGTATTACGGGTTGTGAGATATGTAGGTATTAGTGTAAGGATATTATCAGCCATAGAAAATTACCAGAAAAATTTCTTGTAGTTTGGCCAAATTCTTTATTATTACTTTGCCAACATTTCGGTTACCAGTAATTTATGGTAAATGGGGTTATCTAATGTGGAGTAGTTGATAGTATTATCAATTATAGGATTGATTATGAATGTTGAGAAATCCCTGAATTGGTTTTTGTTATGTAAATCCTTGATGAAGGTAACGTTCGGTGCCGAGACATTGTAAAAGTAATAATAAAGAATTTGGTCAAACAGAAAAAAATTTGTCTGTTAAGATATTAGATTAAATTCTTTTTAAAACTTACTTTGTTATTCACGCTAGTAACATTTTCCTTAATTAAAATTACCATTTTACTCTAATTTCAGGAAAACATAAACGGGATTTAACATTTAAAATGTTTTCTTTATTACCATCAAATATTAGATAACGTTAAGAAACCAAGTTCTACAACTATTCATAGATTTAAAAAGTCGACTAATTAGGAGTTGTAATCCTTCGAAACGTGAAAATTACCCAATGCAATCTGTAGCCCACATCATTTCCCCAAACAATTAGATATTAATTGGAGCTCCGAACTTAATAACTGTAACACGATATCTGGTAGCCTCCGACACGAAATTTATTTATCCCTTTTGCAGGCGAGAATTGGAATCCATGCGTTCTCAGCCCCAATGGGTCACAGTTGCGCAGAAAGGGAGCTGATCACATCATTGGCGCAGATTGCAAATGGGGATTTGTGATTAAATGAAACTCTCCGGTGTTCCTCAATTAGTTTCGTTTTCCTCATCTACCCATTTTTTAATTAGGAGATATAGGTAACCTATGATATCCAAAAAGTTTGATATTAACTATATTGATAATACAGTTAAAGAATATAAGCTACTCAAACCCCATGCACTCTTTGTTATAACTGAGTGTCAGAATGTGTAAAATGTTATTTTAATAATGCTCTACTGAATGAAAATGAAATTCATATCAGTGGTAATGTGAATATCTAAATGTTGGTATTCAAGAAGTAATCCTAACGTGCCACATGGAACAAAATTCATCAATATCTTTCCAGGACATGGGCAAATATACGATGATGACGAAAATTTTTCAAATAAGATCCACATGAAATTATCGCACAGTATTGGAAGCTAAAAGATTTTCCAACACACGTGAACTCGAGAAACTCCAAAGTGTAGAAGAGCACATACTATTATATTTCCATTCGAGAGCAGATAGCGGTCCATGATGTAACTGTACGCGTGGAAGAATTAGAATATTTAATTTGCATACATAACAAATTTTCATACCTCAAAGGGTAATTCCAGCTCATTTCTTGTTCACACATAATACAGAATCAAAATTTTGTTTTATGACATCTATGTTGCCACATGCAAAAATACTTTCCACGTAAAGGTCCAGGGAACTTAAAAATATTGTTTCATTTCATTTTATACCTGCTAAAATTTGTGGGACAAACCAAATAGCGAGTATTATCCGTTACAAAATAAAAACATAGAATGCATTTTTAAGGAAATAATTAATTTAAAACGTTTTTGGAAAAGAATCTGAGGTGTAGAAAATCAAAAAAACATATTGGTGTATTCGAGGGAAGTAACAATTAATTCTTATTACTACTGTATTGCAAATCACTCCTCGACTGCGTTATTTCACGTTTTTCCACACAAATCTAAAATTAAGTCTTTCCATTTCGGATATTTTATGTTCTCTCGTAACAAACTCCATACGGCATATAACTTTCAGATGAACAAACATGGAACACATTTCTCCATAATTCCACTCTAGGAAGACAGCAACTTTTGATACGTCCGCAGGGCGTTGAGACACAAGTGTGGCTAGTCGTTTGAGTCACAGCCGTCCACGCTATATCAAGCTCCATCCTCCCCTAACCCCCACCTCCACTCAGACGCGTGCTAGGAGGTGCATTGGGGTTGTTCTTTCATAACACAGCTCTCAAGACAAACGATGCCCTCTGGTAGGAGAAAACAACAGCACATTACACAGTGAGTTCAATGTGTAGAACACTTGGTCAAAATTTTACTTGCGGATCAAATGACAGCTGTGGTCTACTGGTAGCGTCTTCGTTTCCACCGCAGAGCGGTAGAGTGAGGGTTCAAACCCAATTAGGTGAGGTTTCCACGTGGGGTTTCCCTCACTTTATCCAAAAAATGTCGGTTCGGTACTGTAAGTTTATCGGCAACTCAACATCTCTCCTTCCCAATTCACTCTCCCAAGTCTAAGAGTTAGGTGGAAGAACATATAATAAATAAATAAATGAAACTGTTACCTCAGCATAATTTTAACACAATATGTATCTGTGTACATGGCTTATATTGCTGTATCGTATTTCCAAAGATATCTCTTTAGTATTATCCTTTCTTAATCAATCGTGCTTATATACACTTATACTACAATTTGTCTGAAACGGATGAGGGAAACCCCAGCGGAAAACCTCATCCGGTTCGGCAGAGCAGGATTTGAACCCTCGCTTGGTGGAGGAACTCAGCGATATGGTGGAGGAGAATATGCTACCACTAGACCACCGTTGTTGGTTTTATAACGAAGATAATTTCCCATGTTCTATCGAATCGTACCATAAATTTAATCTATTTACTATTCTTTAAAATTTCAAGCTGAATTTAATTATCGTTGTTAAACCAAAATAGTCAGAGGTATCAACATTCCACAATAATAATTACGACATTTATTCATATATATTTCACTTATTAAATTACTACATTGAATGAAATTCAAAAAAACATTGAATTATTTTGTAAAAATATTACGAAATATTAAAGTAGAACTTATACTATTTCAAGCGTTTATATTTTCCCAATATATATATA
>NNCF01135471.1:0-16079 GCA_002313205.1 Laupala kohalensis | reverse complement strand
TAGATGTGTATAAGAGACATATATAAAAGTTTCCATTTTTAATACAAGACTTACGAGTGTGTCGGTATTTCTCGGTGAAGGCGAAGACCATGTTTTCACGGCGAGAGTCCTATTAAACGTGTAACCATCGTTATGAAGATCTCACCACCAATTAGTGATGTCACCAAACCTAGGGTAGCAGGACGTAGCGATTAAATTCAGGAGTGTTTTAACGAAAATATTGCAATAATAATCACGTATTGATTGCTGAATTCTAGTAAAAATATATTTGACGCTCATGTAATGTTAATATTAAAACGTGAATATCGAATTAAGTCTAACTGAACCCTTACGTTTTGTGACGTCGCCTGGCTTACGATTGTTACGACGAAACAGCATGTAGACAATGATCCCGCCACATGGTGTTTTAAAGCTCTATGAAACGCTAGTTGCCCGAACCAGAATCTAATATCTTGTTTTCCACTGCCATCTGTAACCACTGCAATAAGACAGACACATGTCCCAAAACACACAATCATCTTCCCAGCAGATGAATTTCATATCCGAACTCAATTAAGCTGAAGCGCTTCAGAACGTCGTCTCACACAATTAAAGTTGGGTTCTATTGCAATAAATGTTAAATCCCGCGATGTGATTTTTTATATTAACAAGTGTTATTCTTACCAGAGTCCAAGATGTCCTCCCTCACGTTTCATTACTTTCCCCTCAATATTTAGAGTTAGCATAATTTTGTTCATTTAATGTTTCTTATAGCACTCTCATTTTAAGTTAAATTACAGCTGTCAAGCAGAATAAATGTGTTAGTCAAGAAAGTATTGTATTAAATTTCATTTTTCACTTCATTTCTCCAGGTGGAATTGAAACTCACTCTATGAGCGAGTAAAGAACTATTTCACTCCGAAAGGAATGTAACTCACTTTCACTCAAAACTTTCGAGTCACTCGTATTCACACGTATTTTAGAGTGCCTGAGCGATACCTGTGTGAATCACTCGCTAATTGGCACTCTGCTGACAAGCTACGAGTGAATACAGGCAGTTGGATATTCTCTGAAAAATAGCTGCACATCAAAGCGTTAGAATATAAACAGAATATAATAATAATAATAATAATAATAATAATAATATTTACAAATGTGGCTGAATACAGAAGAAAGAAACGAAAAGGAAAAAAGTATAATCATTTATTAATTCGTAGTTTGAGCGCAAGGAAACGTTATGACTGAACATCTTCGATAATGCAGTGATTGTGTTTATCGCACAATGTCTAGGTTCACAAATTTTTAAAAAGTCCAAAACCTTTTAATGAAAATTGAACAATTCCATGTCCACTTCATACAGAAAAAACACTGTATTACCTAAAATTCTACAAAAAAAAAAAATTCCACCATCCACATCATCACCGCAAATTCTCTCCGAATGTAACACCGCTCTGTTCTACACGTTCATTACAGCTTCATCTGGAGACACAGTGGCACGAACGCCATCTTCGTGTTCCCACGTCTAAATCGACTTTACAGAAAAGACGAAGCTGCAAGAATGCTGAAAATCCAGCATAATCCTTCCGCTGATCCTTCTCGTTGAGGGTCTTGGTGAAGGAGGGGGAGGGAGAGGGAAGAAAAGCTGTCGGAAGAGGACTCTAAAGAACGGTGGATCGCCCTGGGAATACGAGCTGCCAGAACTCTTGGAGACTCTTGAAATGTGGAATGAGAGCGACGAAGGAGAAGAAGTAGAGACCTATATCTCGAGTGAACGGTCTGCTGTGCAGTGGCGGATCTAGACCGTAGTCAAGAGGGAGGGGTGGTAATATGGGGAGCATTTCTGTTTGAAACTCATGATTTTATAGCACAAATTTCATAAATATTATCTTTCAAATAATATACATTAACTCATCAAGTAGATAATTAACAATATCAATTAATAAACCAATTCATTTATAGTTTAAAGTGGCAAAGTATGCCTTTATCTTTTAAGAGNCTCAGCCCCCCCCCCCCCCCCCATAGATCCACCACTGCTACTGTGTCCACAACTATATGCACCTAATTTCTCATAATAGCTGTATTTTCAACGCATAAATTCTCATAGTTCCTTTGGCGCCAGCTGTCACTCGACGCTTGCCTCGTATTGGTGTAGAAGGGAGAAAGAGTGGGGGACAATGATAATGAGGAACTATAGCTGATTGACACAACTATGAGAAACTGCGCGTAATATTTTCCGGAAATATGAGGAATTTCGCATTATATTTCCTTCCCTGACTGTTCTCTCTAGATTAAGGTCTCTAAGAAGAAAGGGCAGATGTTAGATATCAGAAAGAATAGTTTGAGATAGAAGGTGGAAACACACTCCTGATAGCGGATCTACAAAGAATTTACGAACATTGTCATCATAGATGCTTATCAATATAAGTATTGCACGACTCACAACTGTTATATCACGTCGTGAAATTTAAAGCTCAGTTCCAAACTTAATGTAGCACATGGCATCGCATTGTAGGGAGAGAACTGAAGAGTAAAACGTCATGTAAAATACGTCAACTCATAGAAATCTCCTAAATTGCGGTGAACCTCACCGCCATGTAACAGATTAATTATGTTATGTTGTATGAAAATGGGAGACGGTCTCCAATTTTCAATCAACATCACATAATTAATCTGTTACCTGTCGATGAGGTTCACCTCAATTTAAGAGATTTCTGTGTGTTTCTGAACCAGAATTGGATAATACTGACCCTAATCAAAGTTCTTCCGAAGGGAGTCACCTCATATGGGGAGTGCAGTCTGTATGAGACCACCTCGGAGGTTGTCCCGAGTTGGTAAGTTGTATGTTAATGGTAGATTGGGCCGGGAGGCGAACAGGGTGGCGCAGTTGATAAGCGCATGAGCGCATTAAGCTCAAGAGTTCGAATATCGGCCCCGTCCTCATTTCATTCAACAAAACATAATTAAAAGAACACTTTCCGCCAGGCGAAAATGGCGACGAGTCGGGAATCGAACCCGGAACTCCTACTTTGCCCGCAGCGGAGTTCACGACTACACCACCCGTACACCATTCCCACTCATACCTAAACCTCGGGAGACCTGGACACATCCTCATGCAAGAGATAAGTAAACCAGGCGGCACACAATTCTGTGTGCACTGAAGTTACCGGTTATATAGTACAACTTCCGGAGTGACCCCAATTAACTTTCCAAGTATATTTCTTCAAAAAAAGATCATAGCAGTAAACAGCCTACATAGCAATAAAACTAAGTCGGCAAATTATTCATAGGTAAAGATGAAAAACCTCTTATTACCAAACACAATGACATATTTAATAGTTCAATATGTCTACAAATATTTATCCTCACATCCTTCCAAAGTTGGCCGCGTAAATGCATACTTGCTCACTTAATTACAGTTTGCAGGAATTTTCTTTTTTCTTTTCATTAGTATTAACCCAGTTTTTCAACCATGCAGGAATTATCTTCCACATAAACTCGGCATTTTCCTCACAGGCTCATAAAAATAGTGTACCTCCCTTTCTTGCGAAATTATTTTTCGTCGAGTCTCAAAAATTGTGCGACGCACGGGAACGCTGTTTAGCGATCTGAACGTACAATTTAATGTACATGTGAATTAAAAAATGTATATTCATTTTCCAAAATTTTGAATTTTAAGAAACCGGAAGTGGAGCGCGGTGTGTAAATGAAATGGAATTAGCTGTACAGAAATAGGTTTCTATTCCCAATGCATTTTCTATTTGGTTTGATTTCATTAATTTGTTTGTGTGTTATCTTCACTCAAACATACATACCACATTGAACATCATCACAAAAATCTGAAAATTGACTCTCCTGGAGCCAATTCGTATAAATCTGAAGAGATTCCGGTTTTTTTTGACCGGTTACAATTCTTTCCTTATACATACTATATAATTGGAAAGTAAAAAGAGCAAGAAACATACACCAAAACACTCCCAAAACAAAACGTTTTCATGGGAACAAAGCAATATAAGAAGAGGCTATTATATATTTATACAGATATACATTTAGAAGAGGACTTATGGCGGATAGATCAAATTATAATAATTGACCACATTATAAGTCAATTTACTAGAATTCCGACATTTCAAGGGTTGATCTATATAGCTGTACTTCAGGAAGTAAGGCTAAAATATCCAATGTGATTTGTCGAGACCATATTTTGATCTTTAACCAAACTGCTCATTACATTTTACGGAGAAATGGGATTCTTTTCCTTTTGCTAAGAGAAAATATTGGGCATCCACATTGCTTAGTATCCACAAAGAAGAAGGAAACCAGCTCTAAAAATGTATTGTCGAATATTCTTTCACACGCTCATGAAGATAACATATTTTAAATAATTTTTAAAAGTATAAAAAATACGAAAGAAGATCAATCGTATTCCAACACAACAATACAGAATACTTACCAACGATAAGGAACAATCAACTCATTTCAGATTCTTTGGACAGCGGTTTCAAATTCCATTCAGACTCACCTGAAACAAAAGAGACAAATATATTTTTAATGTTGTATTTAAGTTTCCTATTTTATAATTATTCGGATTTTTTAAATTTTAATTCTGGTTTAATTCCCAGCGTCCGAACCGTACGACCCCTATCTGGGATTATTGACCTCTATATCTCATTTTCGTTTTGCCTCTCCTTCCAAATTTGTTTTCCATTTTGTCTCAATATCATCATCTTTCTATGTATTATGCTTCTGCCGTCGCGTTGGTGTGTTATTTTTTGTCTCCTTTGTTTCTGGTCTCTTTTGCCTCTTATGCCTCACAAGTGGCTGTTCCGATTTAGGCACCTACCCCTTGTACTGACATACTGGTCGCGTCTCATTTCCCCAGAACTGCTCATAAAATTAATATATCTCGCCATAACGGATTTTGTTGCTTTCCAAAACTACTTTATCAATTATAGACGGCAAAAAATGAAAAAAAAGTTGAAAAACATTGTAATAGTTATAAAGGGAAAATTAAGCGCCAGAGCAACTTCAACGTAGTTTGCTATTCCAAGAAACACGTGGGGAGAAAAGTCAGAACAAAAAGACCTACCAATGAAATAATAGTGACTCCACAAATAGGAAAATTTAAAGTACATTTTTCCAAGTACTAGACTCTCTATCTCGTCAAGAAGTCAATATAGCTCGTTTATTTAAGATTAATGACAACGCACAAGAAAAAAGATTCTCACAATTTTCTTACAAAAACACTCTGAGCATAAGCTTCATCTGTTGTAAGTTGGACTCATCTTCAACGTTCAGATCAAGAGAACATTAACTTTTGAGATAATAACATTCAGGAATTTGTATTCTGAAGTTTTCTAATATCTTTACACGGCATTTACCACTTTGACATGTTTAACGTATTATTTTTTCTATTTTTATTGTGAGTTTCAAAATTGCTGTCACAGTGCTAAATTTACTAAGTATTTCGTTATATTCGTATTTTTCTTCATTCAACGAACTTGTGAACATAAAAATAAAACCTTATGGAACTTTCGCAACATTTGAAGAAATTGAGAGGATAGTTTAGAATCATAACATTTTTGTGTCTTTTACGTGATTACAAAAATATATAAAAATAAAAAAATACCGTTGTAAAAGACATTTCATTTTGTCTATTTTTTTACATAAGAAAACAAAGAATGAAAAACCAATGGAGAATTTTCAGTGAATACTAGCTTTTGTTAATAAAGAGATCAAGAAATGCTCGTTCATTTTACCATTATTTGCTGAGAAAATAATGATAAAACCTTTTCATCTCATACGAATTAAATTACTCCAGCATCAATAACATCACAACAGCGCCTAGTTGTATTACCTCTCAAGCTTCGAGATGAAGTAATTTCTGATAACTGTCAATTTCGAAATCTCTCGGATCCGAAATTGGCTATTTTCTTCTCCATTTGTGCGACTAAGGGTCGTGAACAGAATTCAAGAGAACTAGCGATGAAAAAGCTGAGCTATATAAGTGAAATCTGCAGTCCATACCATTTGGCATCTCAAAGCAAAATGAGAATTCAATTGCTAGATTCGTAGAAGAGGTTAAACACAATTATAACAAAGCTGTACATTTTGATGAGACAGTCAATTTTTTTGTATATGCTACGATACAATTCCCTATAACGAAGAATACGTTAATTGGACATTGGACTTTAAGACATCTGTGATTTTGCTTGAAAATAATTCGACTCGGCAAATTAAGAGAAGTGTGTCGCACTTTACGTTTCCATAAGATTTTGTCTTATACACATTCTTCTATAACCCAAATAAGTATGATTCACCTTAATTATCTACGTTAAATACATACATGATGCTAATACAAAAATTAGAGCTGAAAATGCTTTAAGTAAATTTATGAGATGTGACCACCTGAGAATCTAAATATGTTTTTAGTGCACAAGTTGATGCAAAAGGTTATTTGGGCAGCGTTCGGTAGGAAATTATATTACAGAGAAAAGAAGAAATAAATATCAATGTAAAATTACGGTAATTAATACAAAGAAATACAAGAGTTACCCGTAAAAATCACACAATGGGTCAACAAACTGGAACGTAGTTAAAAATGACGTGTTACTAAAATTGGAAAAAGAGAGAAAATTTCTGCTGCTACTGCAGATGATGTGCACTATATTGAAATAAAGAGCGAAATAGCACAATGCAGATAGAACGGAGAGGTGGAAGGGAACATTTTAGGCGCATTGTGAGGAAGAAACGGTATCAAAACAAACAAACAAATTATTCTCATGAGACTCTTGGATAGGAAAATACGAGGAAATAGACGAGACTCAATCATTAAAACAATTAATAGAGAACTAAAGATAGTGAAAGCAATAAATAATTTAGATTTATGCATAAATGAGAATATATTATTTAAGGAGAAGAAAAAAAAGGAGTGTTAAACTGAAAAACATTAAGAACGTACTATCAAAGAGTACGGCTACCACATTATGGAATATATTTGCAAAGAGTTTACAGGGGTGAACTAGTATCTTTAATGACACATGGAACTAATGTGTGGGAAGAAAAAGTATTACAACTCAGTAAGTGGACGATGGAAAATCTACAAACAATACGTCTGCTAAAATGGAGAGATGGTTACCGAACGATTTCAAATCACGCCCCCTTTTAATGGGTGTTGCACCTACATACATAGTGATGGACACGAAAATGCTAAGATAAAATATTAGTCGGAAAGGGGAAATACCAGACGACGGTTGGACTATAAGACACTATGAGACTATTGAAAAAGTTAAGAAGAAAATTGTAGCATGTTGGCTGATTTGTTGAGATATTGATGATGGAAGACATCTGCATAGGTTTGTAAATAACGTTTACATCCACCAATAAAAAATGATTTAATACAAATAGGTATGTGATGGAATTTCTTACCGACCCTGGGAATTTGAATCAATACTAACAAATACCGCAGTTATGAGACCCAGACAAGTGTACACGTAGGAATGGCGTGGAAGACTAAACCATGGGGATGCATGTTATGAACAAGAATCAGGCACTCAAATCCATAAAGTAAAAAATGGGAGAATCTAATTTTACAGAACAGAATAATTGACAATTACTGAAGAAAAGAACAAATTAATCAAATAGTGTGTTTCACACGTGTGTATTTTCCGCAAAATTATCGAGACACAATGAGTCTAAAAGATGCAATCTAAGATCAAAAGACATAAAAAATAAACAGGGACAGAATAAACATTAAATAAAAAAATCAAACTGACTAATGAGTTCATTACGAACATCTCTTTGGTGTGAGTTAATAGAGAAGGAAGGAATAATGAAAACTCAACATAATATTTTAATACAAAAGGAAATAAAAATCATTTAAAATCTCTATTATTTCTTTTATATGCCGTTATTTTGTTTTCAGGAAACATGGTAAAAAATACAGAAAAGAATCAATTTTATACGCTCCAAATAATAACTCTTTCTGCATTAGTTTCCGTCATGTCTAATAAACTGTTCTGGAATATATTCAAACATTCATTAACATCATATGGTTATAAAATGCTGAAACAATGTGTGAATTCTCTTGTTACAAAGATAAAAGGGCTCGAGGTCTCATTTAAGTCAAGTTGTCTTTAAGCAATCTGATATGCTAGTGTTATTACTTCTCAGCGGCTACAAAATACAATCGCCTTGCCTTGCAAACGCAAAGTAATAACTTGGGTGCTTTCCCTTTTGCAGGTCTGCCAACTTTCACGGTGAAAGAACGAGCGAAAGCAGAGAAGCACTTTCTCTAACACGTCTTTATTTACGACTGCATCAAATGGAAGCCATTTTCGAGTCGAATAACCCATTACTAGGGAGCAGAAGAGAAGAAAAATCTTGCAAGGGTTTTGGAGAAGGGAATAAGAAGATACGAAATTTCAAAGGAAAGTAAAGGGTCGTGAAAAGGAGCCTTTCGGTTGTGCTGAATATAATGTTATTCCGCGTGTTTATGAAAGAACCCATTTTTCTTCCAGTCTCCATTTTTGAAGCATTTTGTTCTCAATTTCAGTGTCATGTCAGTTCGCGTTCCTCAGAAATAAGGAAACGAGATTATGAAGGGTGATAACGAAAATTCGAATATATATTTTGCTAAGTAATTAAAGACGAATTTTGTCATTGGGATGGTTGACTTTAAATTCGTAAAAAGAAGTAAAAAATTATCTTAAACGAAATCGTATCGTTTTACATGTTACGATAAATAATTAGCCTAATTTTTAAAATGTCGTGAGCGTATGAAATACAAATAAGATAGGATGCGTTTTTTTAATATCAATGCAATAACACTTCCAAATTGCTGATACTCTTTTTGATAAAAATAATGTAAGTTACCAAAGTGAAAAAATTGTTCTTAAGTTTAAGAAGTTCGATGCGATTATTTAATGAGCAAATGCATACTGTTTGATGGGTCTTTATAAAACTTTCTCTAGAAAAGCCACTACTAGGAGATATTTTAAATTTTCACTCATCACTCGCAAATGGAAATAAACGCGTTTTTGTGAAAGTCCTATGCGTGTAGTAGTAGTTTGTTACTTATTGACTTTAATGAACATTTGTACAGAAAAAATATATTTCAATCACTACATTTCGTCACAGATTTGCGACTTCGTCAGGTGATAAGAAGTGCAGTATTTCGTCACGAATGAAATAAAATAATATTTAGCAATAGAAAATGAAAACAATGGAACAAAAGAATAACAGAATCAACACACAAAATTATTATTATAATGACAAATACCCAATACTCTCTCTGTATCCCCACGTACGTTCAAACACCCTATAGTGATTTTTGTGTGTATCATATCGGAGATATAGTGTTTACAATAATTACTTTCCCTGTCTAATATCCTGATGTTTTCTCTATCCACCAAATGGTCCCGATCTAAGCAGTGATTAGTTATAACATTGGATTATGTTGCATTGAAGTAAGTAAAATAATATAATTATGACAGACGTTTAAGCTTGAGAGTTTCCACGGGAGAAGAGGAGGTTGCGGAGATATCAATAAATAATTTTATTCATTTTGAAGTAAAAAAAGCAACATTTATTTGTATCCTATTTAACTTTGAAATATTGAGTGAAAGTGAAACTGATCTTCCAGAAGAGATTAAAAGAAGCAAACCAGATATTGAGAGACCAATACAAATTTCCGGGAAACGCTGAATGAATTACGTTATCAACTTCCTGTAAGATTTAATGTATAAAATTTTCTTTCAATATAATTTTCGAAATACTATATAAACGAATCTGTTTGTTAATACCTACAAAAGCATGAAGAGAGTGTTTATATTTTATGCTAATGTATGTGTGTTTCAATATAAATACATCATTATTTTAAATATGCTGACACCTTTATTGATAAAAACAATGTATCTAAATTTAATTAGATATTACATGCACCTGATGATGACAGTAATCCACTGTCGAAACGTTGTGGTATTCAATAAAAATTGTCTACATACAAGATTGGAATAAATATTTCAATTAAATTATGATTGGAACCATTTCAAAATCTAAATTTCCTTGCAGTTTTTTCGAAGTTAAATACAAATTTCCTATACATCTTACCAGAATATACGCTGTAAATGAGATCATTCCTCATTAAATTAACATAATTTTACATTTTTTGTACGTCAGATACTCCGGTAAAAAGGCATCACCTAAGTATAACCTAACTTTCCAAAAACGTTTCCGAAAACTAGAGCAACACAAAATTGACCGAGAAAGAATTCAAGTGGGTGACTTTGATAAACAGGAAGTTATCTACAAGGAGCTAACAAACCAACACAATGCAAAGTGATGTTCGCAATTTAACTAGAAACCGGAGATGTAAATATCGTGGAGCGAAACTGTTTGGGAGAAAAACAAATCTGGGAGAAAAGCATTTGAGCCTCAATTTCAATAATCATTCCAAAATGTCATACATGAATGTAATCAACAAATAAAACATCTCCGCCAGCTGCAAGAAATGAAGAGTGAAAAATGAGTTTCCATATATCAAGATAGAAAAGTTTCCCCGCATATCATAAAATACAATAAATCATTATGTAACTTTTAATAAAATATCTTTCTGTATACAAGGTGTAAAAATACTGCCTACTTTCTATTTGGTTATAAAATTATTTCTTATAATATAAGTGTCTTTGGTAATATAATTCTAAAAAAATTCACAAGGTGTGCCCCAACAACCTTCTAACTCTTGAAATTCATTTACTCTTATTATTTTTTAATATATTACAAGTTAAAGCAAATGAACAATATAACACATACTATGAAATTGCAGCTTATATGATGAGGTGAGAGTCAATTTTAAATGACTATGAATACGACAAGAAGAATATAACATAAAAGAATAGCCAAAATTGTTGAGAAACAAAGAGAACTTGGAAAATTTATATGTACATGTCTCGAAAATATGTGATAACAGAGACTTTAAAAAGACAGATGTGAGAGAAGTGATAGAATGTTGTTCTCATCTTCCCTGGTGGGATTGGGTACCTCCTGAATCAGATATAGAAAAGATAGGATGAAATTCAATAGTTCCTTACTTTAAAAAATAGTTTCCACGTCGTGACAATGTTGAATATATGGAGCAATAAAAAGAAAAACAAAAATAATCAGTTAGTCTTCAGAACTCAAATATCTCGAAATTAGGACGTTCTGCTAAGGCCGCACGTGTTGCAGGTCGCAGTTGTGCCGGGTGGATGTTGAGTCGAGAGGAGCAGCGGTAGCACACCTGCGACGAAAGCAACAACCCGGATTCGAGTCCCGATCCGTAGCAATTTTCACTTGGCCGTAGAAGATGTAAACTTCCCATCCCGAGTATGTAAGCGGAAGTTGTGAGTTAAAAGATGAATCTGCTTCATTTCATTAATTTAAACATTCATACTTATTTTCATCAAATCTATTCGTTCTCCCGTTTCTTAATATCGTCTTCCTTTATTCCTGTCTTCTTTCCACATCTTGCACTCCTACCACGGTCGTCACATCACAAGAAGCGGACTCTTTCCTCAATGATGTTCAAACGAGCACCTTATCGCTATGAGTTCCTAAGGCATTGCCATGATCTTTATTGGACGTCCCTTGAGAACCATCGTGTGAGTATGGTTCCCATCGGATGTCTTGCGCTTCTGTGAGTATGCAAGACAGTTTGAGAAACAGGCACTGCGTGTTCGGATGCCTCTCCAATGCTGGTAACGAACTTGTAAACGTAAGACGACAACCAACTATTGTAATCAGTCATTTCGGAATGGACATTTACATGAAAGAAAGACAGATTAACATACTCCATTTTGTAATCGACCTTGGACCTCATACTGGGATTATTTTTTGCGTGTAGGTCAATATTGAAATTTTATTGACCTAATCGCAAAGAAAAACATTATCCCAGACAGAAACATAGTTAAACTTTTCACCTTAAAGTAAGTACAAATTCTACTATTTACGTCCATTGTATAACCCCATGAATAATAATAATAATAATAATAATAATAATAATAATAATAATAATAATAATAATAATAATAATGATAATAATAATAATAATAATAATATATAAAATAAAACGCAAAGATTGCAATGCTAGGGATAAAAACTAAAAACAAAAGCACAAACGAAACTTAAATTCAGTTGAACGAAGTATTGTAACATCACTTTGTATTAATAATGATCACTCAATTGATTGAGATAACACATTAATATCGAACAAAGAAGCTAATTACTACAAACGTTGCATTTATGAAATGATTTTTATAAAAAACACACATGGGAGTTTGAATTCACGCAGTGATACTGGAAAATTATTTATTTAGTATTTACAATACTCTTTTATAATGTCTGCGTAATTTCTGCTTTTTTAAGTATATTGTATGTTATATTGTATTCGAAACATAACAACAAATGAAAGAGAAAACGAGATTTAAAACATCTCCATGTCTATGTCAGGAAAAGTGCAATTTTGTTTTAATAGTTGAAGTTGATATAACTGCATTCGCAGGAATGTTTGAATAACGACATAAGTAAAGAAATCAACTCCAAAACACACCACCCCACAGTAAATAGAAGAACAGTAGGCATCAAGCGCATGTCATCACCTTATCACTCTAGCCCACTGTAACGTGTGCAAGATGGAGAGCATCGAACAGCACAGTGGTTCGAAATGGCGAAAACTTGGCCAATAGTCGAAAACATAAGTTTCTAGTTTGGAATTTTTAACTCATAGGTTGGCTACACTAATATTGGGACTCTTAAATCCCGTGCATATAAACGGCAGTGAGGTCATATTTCAGGTCAAACATAGCGCAGTATTGTGTCTGTCGCGTCACTCAAGCCGGACGGAAAACGTAGTGCCCCGTTGGTACGAAATATTTTTGTTCTCTGGAAGTGATTATTAAATCTGTAAAATGGGTGATAATGTAGAAGGTATGTTCTTAATTATAAATTCTTTCTTAATTATTTAATTAACATTATACATTAAAAAAAATTAATGTTCGCGCCCGAAAACAAGTAAAATTATTAAAAAATTGATTGAAAAATAGAGATAAGTTACATATCCCACAATATTCCACTTTCTTTTGAAATGTTTGATAATGTTTACTCTATTTGCTTCACGAATAAGCTTTAAAACCCTGCGAATAGCTGCGAATCCGATAATAAAGCATGTTTCTAGCGGCAGCTGCAAAATATTGTTGTTTTATTCCGAATTTTATTTAAATTAATTTAAAAGTATAAAATTATGTTCTATCCATAAAAATAATACATAAATCGATATAAATAGCATATAAAGACACAAGACTAAGAAATAGAAGGGAAATTAAACTTCGTCTTCCAATTACAATGTTGTGTCATATAAAAAGAATACCAAAAAATGGCAAGCACGTAAAGCCGAAGATAAAGCATCAAAAGAAAAGAAGTTGATCGTGCAGCAAGCCTTTAAAGAAGAATTGTGACTTCTCAATGACATGCCTAAGCAAGGATTGGGAAGTGCCAGCCACGGAAACACGTCTCGACGTTTTTTCGAAAACATTGCTATATCAGTTCGCATAACACGAGCCTCCGAGGAACTGGTCAAACGATTTCATTTAATTCTCCAAACAATTTCAAGCGGACATGAAATCAACATAGAAGAATTCCGAGATTATACAATTCAAACAGCCATATTATTTGTTAGAGTACAATTGGTACAGAATGTCTACAGGCGTTCGCAGATTATAAATCCATGAACCAGACATAATAGATGTTGCAGTATTACCGATAGGAAAACTGTCAGAAAATGCACAGGGGTCTACTAACAAGCTAATCAAAAGATATCGTAAATGTTTCTCACGAAAATGTCCTCGAGTGGACAACATGGAGGATGTATTAGAAGGCTTCTGGCGTCTAAGGATCCCATCACTACTTCTTTGCGAGAAACACCTCAGAAGAAACTGAAGAACTTGTTACCAGAAGTAGTGAGTGATTTAGTCCTTGCAACCCAACCTGCTGCAAACACCAACAAAAGACCAGATGACAATTCAGATGGCGATGGTGACTTCATTGAACATTTGAGTGATGATTTCCACGACGATATTTTGGGGGATGAAGATGAAGAAGCAGTTGACCCAGAAGAAGAAAAAATTAAGAACACAGTTAAACTTTTTTGATTTGTCTTGTACTGCTTTATGATGATAAATAAGACTTTTTTACTAACACCAATGCTAGAACGTTGAACATATTATTTCACATTAGTAAATCTGTAAAAAAGGTATTTATGACATCTTTAATGCTAATAGTCAATATATATGTACTCATTAAAACTTGATTTGTACCTTCACTTACAATTTGTTGTCAGTTTTTATATCAAATTTGTCTTCAGCAGGGTGGAAAACACCAGTATACTGATTTTTACCCGATTATTTTAATTTTCTTAACAATTTGATTCGCCATATTGGATCCACCATTTTGAATTTTGATATCAAATTCGTTATCAGGGAGGTATGAACCTCAATGTACTCATTTTCGTCCACATCGAAATTTTTTTAGACTTTTGGCCACGTTTTTGGCATTTCAGACCTGTGTGCGCCGTCCGTGTCAATTAATATTAAACCGTTCTGTGGCCCTTATGAACCAATGGTCTTGTATTTTGTAATTCTAACTAATAATAATAATAATAATTTATTTCCATCATCACATTTACAAAACTATTAGGCCACTTGTATACGAAGATTTATTTGCAACATTAACAGTTAATCACAATAATTAATCCATGACAACCTAAAAAGAAAAGGAATTTGAACTTAAATTTTTATAATATTTGAAACCCATATTTACATGAACAATTTTCAAAATTTGAGAGATGTATAAGAACATATTAATCGACAAACGTTTATAAATTAAGAAAAAGTATACTAAATCAATTAAAAAATTTACGTACCTACAGTGTCAATTTAAAAAATACATATTTTTTAAAACTTCATTAACTTTCTTTTCTTTCTTCCTCCCGCCGTCTGTTTCCTTGACGTCATTTTTTCGACGCTTCAAATGAAGAGAGTCTAAAAATTCGTAATTTGAATTTCTTGAGAAACCCTGTTTTCAGCCTGAACAACTTCTAATTCCACAAATGTTTTTTCATATTTTTTTTCAAAATTAAATTTTATTTTCTTAAGTCATTTAATATCAACTCCACAGTTAATATCATTGTTACCACAGGAAGTAGAAATATTGTTTAGATGACCAATCATTGTTTTCGCTTGATAGATCTTATTTTCAATTCCGTATAGATCTAATTGGTCACAACTTTTCTCTTTCTTTTACCAGCTCTTTGTTTCCTCTCCGTATCAACAGAAGTCGTCACAGAAGGGATTTTTATGTGAGAGAACAGAAACAAATTTTTAATATAAAAAAATTATTTCAAAATCAGGTTTTTCAAAATACACGTGCATGTTCAGTACAAAATGTATAAGGACGTTTAAACCCGTGCATCCAAGTTTCTTTGTAGTTTATTATCCTTTAGGAATGATATGTCTTGACTCGAACAATTTTCTTAGTGTTGTTGGAAGAACCTACGACTAGCACAACACAACATATTAAAAAGCGCGAAAAAACTGTAAACAAAACCAATGTACACAACTAAACGGTACACTGTGTACAAAACTTTACTTAGTACAAAGCTTCTCTGAAATAATTAAGAAAACTTATGTGTAAAAACAGAAATTCTGTGAAAGACCGTGCTAATCAACTAAAATAAGCATGTAACAGCCGACAATAAACTGGTTCAGTTGCACATGTAACGTCATCGGGGCCACTGTCTACTGCGGACCTCTCTCCTGATACCTACAGTGTTGTCCTAGTAACAGTGACAACACCCCATAGAGATAAAAATTAAGTTGTCACTGCTATTGTTCATACTGAGGATTAACAATCCTCTGACGTCATTGCTTAATTTTTCTCCTCAGACATGAGAAAATATGTTAATGCTTTGCTACACGAACGATCGTTTTCCTCCGATCGCACAAACGAAACCCGCCTTCAGTATCAGAATAATGGAATATCGAACATATGACATTTCTCTTTCTGACGGAATT
>NNCF01135470.1:9176-19713 GCA_002313205.1 Laupala kohalensis | reverse complement strand
AAATTACAAACATATTGACATTATATATGTATTATAACTCGCAGCTAACTTTTTATCTTATCTAGGAACTTTTGCTGAAATTTTTGAATCCGCCTCTGCCTTAGGGCCCTTGATCGGAATTGATGGGATGGTCCCTTGCTTGCTTCCGGAGAGTAAATTAGTTTATTGTCCTCCACGTGGTCATACGCAGTCTGTACTGTTTTTTGACAATAAATTTATTATTACTTATTTGTGTCTTATAACAAAATATGAGCGTGTTATATTACTAATAACTTGTCACTTACGTGTCATGAAATTCATGGAAGAATTAGGGAAATTTTATTTTCCTATTAGGTGTTTCGAAACTCTATACCCTAATTGCTTCAAAATCTAGCTTATTAAAACTTCTTACCTAAAAAGTGTTCACTTCTTGCGAATTCAGCATGGAAAAATACTGAAGCATAAGACTGACTGAAAATACTTTAAATAATAAACCTCTGTCGCACCAGATACAACAATACTGATACTTCACGGTCACTCTGGGTCTAAATTAAATGAAAAAACGAGAAAGGAAGAAGGCCAGTTCCTAAAAGGAGGTAAGGCGACGAACCTGACGTAATTTGCAGACTCAGTGTAAAAAATTGATATGTATCTCTCGGAGGGGGTCGTCACTCTTTTGGGACGTTAGGTCACGCATCAGAATTGCGGATGGATATACGATCTCGCTGCGGCAGGGTTCACGTAATTCCCACAAAGACAGTAAGATACATGCAAGAGAATGATAGGACACAAATAACAAATAAATATTGTTTGGAACGCATGATAGAAGAGATAGAATACGCTTGTATAAACAATGAATTGTATATTTGATTGATATGGGACATTCCAATAATTTGATTATTATCGGACTTTTTGATTACAATTACAATAATCGAATTGCGTCCTTGGCTACAATAGACGGGAAGGGCCCAGGCGGCGAATGATCATTTGCCTCCCGTTGGATCTGTCACTAATATGACACTCTGATTAATTGACACCATCTATTGTTGAAGCAATTGTTTGCACAAAGACTTGGTTATGAGTTGGATTAACTGTACTCGATCAATTCGGTCTGAATATAGAACTACTATCAGAAGTTGAGGATTCTCACGCAAAACAGGAGAACATTTTTATTTTATCATTTACTTTGTTCTTTATTAGTATATCTTATTTATATAACATTGTTTTTTATTACTTTTGCAGAGTATCACACATGCTTATTTGGTGACGGTGCAGTCGGTCCAAGTCGACTTACATAACTGTTAGTTGTATTTTTTAGGCTTTGATTTTTGAATTTATTTGTTTTCTGTGTGTTTGTTAAAACAATTACATGATTGTAAATTGTATCTTCTCGGGGTGAAAAAAGGTATAATTTTCATTAAAATATATTCATGTTTTACACTACAATAATTTAGACATTAAAATTCAAATCAACTTCTGTATTAATTTATTCAATTTCCGTATTAATTTATTTCTCATCAATGGGTTATATGATGTCTATTAAGTTGGAGTAGCCACTTTATAGAGGCATGTCCGGACCTACATAATAACTTGTTGCCAAAGAAAAACATTTGTCGCTCTTACTGTTTGCGAGAAACAGTGGATACTCCAGCTTAAATCAGCTTAAGATACTCAAGCTGGAGTATCCACATCTATATCTCCGAAACCAATAGAGATATCACAATGCTGTACGCAGAATAATTTGTTGCTGATATGTTCCGCAAGAACGAAATTTGTTTGTGTTCCCATTTACGAGAACAGTTTCGGTTACTCCACAGCCGTTGGTCCGGCGCCCCGCGAATCAGTCACGGATGCTGGGCCGTGGGGCGACGCTTGTGTTGACCCCGCTAGCGACTGTGAAGGCAGTCTGGACGTGCTGCTAGTGGGTTGCGCGGACGGCCGACATCAGCTCCGCACAGCGGCTCGGCGCTGGCGGCGTGCTAGCCCGCTAATCCGTTGCCTTCTCACATGGCATTTGGCGGAACCACTCCCAGAGCTGTACGCTCGCCAGCTGCTGCTCACGAGCGTGATCACAGCGCCATCCAGCGAACTAGGGCCCCGGCAGCGCGTCCGGCTGTTTCTCGAGCTCTACGGCAACGCGGTGGTAAGCACTAGATCAAGAACCGTTTTATTTAGGATAATTTACTATTTCTTATGAGATAAAAGTTTACTTCATGCGGGGAGACAATGTAGATTGGACTCACCTCGTGCTTTTTCATGATTAACATACTGATTGAATGATGAACTTCAGAATTGAATTACAATAACAATCATATTTTAACTAATGTCTTCTAGGGGTGTCTTCTTAAAAATTCTTCTTAAAAAGAGTCTTCTTTGTACTGATGACACACCTTACAGCAACAATCACCATAAAAATAAATTATTGACAGTTCAAAGTGATGTCAATACTGACTCATCCAGTTTGTTCTTCTCCAAATTTCATCCTTGTTAGGAAAAGGTTGTGTTTTGTAGTTATGAGTCTAAGAGGAATAGGAAAAATATGTGCATGTAGAAGAGATGGTTCTCTAATGTTTCATCCTCACTTTCTTTGAAAACTATTCGTTGTAGTAATTGAAATTACATAATTTTACAATCTCTTCATTATGTCAAAATTGAGAAATATTTTGTAATTTGATTTCTCCGCGTAACAACTTTAAACATACAGAAAAAGAGACTTATCTCAATTCTTTGAAACAATTCCAAATTTATTGACATATGGAGACTTTGACTACATCCTCAACATCCTGCCTCCAGAACAACCACCTCCGGGAAATATGACTCATTCTGCAGGCCGAAACTGATGATGGTGACCTTTGTGTCACCGAAAACGTTGAGATTTCTTTATAAATTAATTTCGAACAGATGTCTAAATGTAGATTCAAATATGCCATCACCATGGACACCAGTCACGAGAAAATAGTAAGGTCCTCTCGTGAAAAAATCTTTGTCAAAGAAAGTATAAACTAAATCTACACGAATTGTGAAATTAATAGCCTATGCATTTTCAAGGGAATTTAATGCTTTTAATTTCTGTACAAAATAAACGATTTCTTCAAGTAATTGCCTTGGATTAGTATGTATTGACCCTATAACATTTTTTGTCGCACAGTGATCCTGGATGATCAACAAAACGAATTTGCATTTTGAGACTACGTTGTTAGTGCTTTTTATGTTATTGAATAAGACAGGAATAATTTATGTAAGACAGGAATATTATTACTTTGATAAAAATTAGTCTCGATAAATGTTTTTGATGAAAAAATAAAAAATACGATAAATTTATAGTTAGGAAGCGATGATTTGACATCAACATCCGAAGACTATGTGGATGTTCGAATCAACGTCACGATTCCTTTGCCGCAAGATTTTTATATTGTCCATACTAATATATAAATGCGTAATGCTAAAGCATGTCTGACTGTTTGTTACATAATCACGAATAAACCACGGAACTAATGAAATTTAGCAAGGAGATAGCTTCGATGTCCAGATGAACTTATGCTATCTTTCATTTTTTTAGTACGAAAATATATAAAAAATGAAGTTGAAGATAAATGTCGCAAATCGGGGGAAAAATCGGCCATATTCACTTACGCTGCCTAAACAGTTAGAGATAGATGACAACTATGAGTGGCAATATTGTTTGCCTCGAAGAGTTCTACAAAAAAGTCCGCAACAGCATATTTCTATGTACTAATGTTAATTTAAATCATCGAAAAAACTTTATGAAAAATAGAAGTCTTGAAATACTTCAATCTAAGTGAGGAATTTAAGACGGAAAAAAATCAATCTTCATCAAATTTAATGGGTTCTTTGTTTTGTGCATTTAACAAAGATAATAATCATCTTTAAGTCGTAAGGTTTGGACGAATGGTTTAGATTTTATGAGCGTTTTAATGAAATGGTGCAACCGCGCTGCCGCAGTTGTATCTTGCATCGGAAGCAAATATTGAACCTGCGAGGCTTCCGGTGAGTGATTTTGTTGGTCTAACAAGTAAAAAAATTCCATGCAACGCCGGGTAATCAGCTAGAGTTTATTATATTTTATTGCATTTGCGTCTCAGGATCATCTCCAGGTTAATAGACCATGACATTTCGTTTGTTCATACAATATAATGTCCTACGGTAAGCGCCAGTAATTTCTTGAAGTAATTCCACAGCGTGCAGTTAAGCACTTTTCTGTTTCGGACTTTCGGATATTTTTTTGTTTTCTTCAGAGATAATAGTTTTTTTTACGTTTTTTAAATAAGTAGTTGTATGATTTGTCTCATTTTAAATAAATAAGGTTTATTAACTCAAGAGAGCGATATTTCACTCAAACAATTTGTGTGGTGGCAGCTGCGAGCGAGGTCTGCAGCCTTCCTCGCGCAACGCGGTGCGCAATTGGCGAGCGTTGTGGCAAACGAGGAGTTACTGCATGCGAACTTCGCCGCTTCTTTGGAACCTATGCGCCATCGAGAGCGTGACCACATTCAGGTATATCATTGCAAATTACATTTCATTTCAGAGCACTATTATTCAAGGAAATAGTGTTTCTAACTTGTTTTTCTGTGCTCGGGGTTATTTTTACAAGGGAGGTGTTATTCCCCTCTATTTTTATTGTATACGTAGGTCTACTGACAGAGTATACATATATAATTGTTGTAGTTTTCTATAAAATTGAACAAAAATAACCAAAGAGATTCTCTTGTGACATAATTTATATTTTTGCGGAAATACTGAAGTTAAGAATAATAGTTGTGAAATAATTTGGAGAGTATATTGGTTTTGCCTCCATAGCTTCCAGCAGTATTATAGAATATTTGAGTGACGTGAGAAAGTTCCTCCGTTATGAAAAGTACGTCAGAGTCAATTAAGTTCGTTCACGCAAGAAATAGCTTTATATTTGAGAAACACAACGAAACGTATAAGCAAAAGAAATATTTTACTAACATTCGATAAGTTGAATACAACATTGTAACAGCATTTATGTTAGTTTGAAGCAAAACAGATAGTTATGATAAACGATGCAAGTGTATTCCCTAGCACAATGAAAGTCAAAAACGTTCGTTCGGTTCGATCACCAAGAAGTGACGTCACATTTACGGCCGATAACCGCAGCAAGACGTTTAGGCATGGACGACACTAAACGGCTCAGTGTGCCTGTGGGAATTTCTCCCTATTCCTGTCGCAGATAATCCTGAAATTGTTGGATATTGTGGGGACGACGCTGGGCTATCTTCTTCTTAAGAATTCTTCAAATATTTGTAGGAGAAAGATCCGGACTTGCCGCTGGTCACTCTAAAACAGGGACACATTTCGTACGTAGCCATATTTGTGTTATCTTCGCCGTATGATGCCGTGCGTTATCTGATTAGAAAATATATCGTTTTCTGCCAAACAATTGCTGCACTAATGGGCGTAGATTCTCTCAAGAACGCGTATATAGTCTGTAGCCTTTATCGTACCCGTAAAAAAATGCAATTTGCCAACCGCATTCGCTGCCATGCAACCCCACATCATAACAGACTTGGTTTAAGAACCATGCGCTTGTAACTGTATGGATCGTTTGTTTCGTCCTTCCTAATAACATTTCAACCAAAAGTACCTTTTTCCACTGAGATGGAGTCCAGCTGAGGTGAGTTTTGGCCCACGCAACACACCGGCGTTTAGACAGAAATCTCTTAAATTGCGGTGAACCTCACCGCCAGTTAACAGATTAATTATGTTGAATGAAAATGGGAGACGGGATGAGGAAGTTGCAAGATGAGCAAGTTGAATGAGGATAGAAGACGGGCCCGGGAGGCGAACGGGATGGCGCAGCCGGTAAGCGCATGAGCGCGCTAAACTCAAAGTCCCGAGTTCGAATTTCGGTCCTGTTTCCCATTTTCATTCAACATAACATAATTAACACCGACGTTTATTCGATGAAGTAAGAAAAGACTTACATTTCGTTTTGTATAATGCGTAGCCACACCTTTTGATATATCGACGCATAGATGTGTCGGAAATAGTCTTTACAAAACTTTGTCTTGCCCATGTGACTAGGTCTGCGACTGCCAAGTGCTTATTTTTAGGAATATGTCGACGAAATAGGCGTACTTCCCGATCCGTGAACGTTAGCTTTCGACCGGGAACCTTTCCCGGACAGCTATTTCCAGTTATAGTGAAACATTTTATAATACTACACACTGTAGATTGTGCCATGCGGAAGGTTTGGCCAATTTGGCGCTGCAAAATACCATTTTGGTGTTGTATGATTTGATTGCGTACCGCAAGATCCGTAGGTCGTCCGCTTGCCATGCTTCCGCTAGCACTGATAACGATCGCGAATTTTTCGCCCTTATATGCTATTTGCTTCATCTGACGTCACTGACTCAGAATTGTACGCGAAAAAAGTGCAAATTTTCTCGTTCTTTCTACTGAACGAACTTTATTGCGAAGCGTTGGGATTCAAAATGCCCCTTCTAGACCAACTTTCATTCCTTTCTTTGTTTTTTCCGTTGTGACACTTGTACGTAGTCTACAACTACATATAACTGTATTTTAAAACGTTTCGGTGACCCGGCATTTTTTAAATTACAGAAACCTTAGTGAACGAACTTAATTGACGTTGTATGTTGTGAATTCAAACATAGATTATAAAAGACTTGTACCATTTCCTACATTCGTGTATTAGAATGGTTAAAAACTTAGATCTTAGTCTCTTCATTTTTCGTTTGTAATTTTCTTATATGTTGTCAAGTATTCTTGAAAGGAGCCATCCATAAATTATGCAAAACACCCTGGGGGGATACAAGGTGACTTTCATATAGTTACACAGCGTTACGGTGGGTAGGGAGAGTTAGTCTTGTTATGTAACGCTATTTTTATAGGGCGTTTATCTATCTTTTTAAGTTTGTTACAGCAAACCATGTACTCAACCGCTCAGTGAGAGCACACCACCTCAAAGAAAAACGAGTAATGGTATAAAGTAATGAAAAAACGTAGTAATTATATAAAAATTTGTTCCCATATTTTCCGGAAAGCAATAAAATCGTTTCCAAANTTTCCAAACGGATGGACGGAGTTGGACTAGTGTAATTATTGGGGAGAGTAAGAGGTATCGTTACAGGTGCGTTATGGAGAGGAGGGTGATCAAAATGGATTTTTGCGTTAGGTGATTTATGGACGGTCCCAAAGTAAACAATGTGTTTTCTGGACAGCATGCTTTTGTACAGGACACGTGTCTGCTGTGGCGGTCACCGGCATCGCGTACATCCATGAGGTCACTGTGGGATGGGCGCCTACGTCGCCATCTTGGCACCCGCTATGACTCCCGCCAAGGTGTCTTTGATTGGGACTATCATATGCGACTGCGCGAGTTATGTGGAGACCACATCACGCTACGCGAGTACAAACACTGGAGAGAGACAGGTTTTACTTTTTATTCACTCTGTGAGTCATGTTTAACGTATAAATGTAGACCAGCCTTGTCGTTCGGTTGATTGATATGCAATGTAGGAATACTCTTAAAAAATCCTGACAAATTTTCTCAATTTTCCGAGTCTTTCCTACGAGGACGGCAAAACAAACTGACAAAGTGTAGATTACAAAGATTGTAGCCCAATTCTAAACATGAAGTTACTTTAGAGATTTTTCATAAAAGATCTACTTTAAAAATGTAAAAATTTTTACATAAAAGATAAAACGGATATATAGTTTATAGACTTCATTGGAAATTTATGGTTATGTGTAACTGTGTTGTGTGAATACAGTTCTTTCGCATGCTTGAATTTCTCAACCGATGTTTCAATGGGCTGGCATGATTTAAGAAACATTTACCTGCTACTGATTGTCGAAAGACACGAATTGAGAAACTTCTTAAATTACCTTTGAGCAGAGCACGATTTGATAACTCCTTTACATGTCCATTTGGGACAATATGAGCCCTTCTTAACCACGCAGGTAGTCATTTTACCCAGTCCCTACTTGAAAATCAAGAACATTTCTTGGCACCTTGCAGTTGTCACTCTTTTTAAGACTTGGTATTTTGATGTATATGTCGCAGCCCGATAGTAAAATCGGCCTTGTGTGAAACATTTTTCCTATAGCTGAAGATTTTCAGCCTCTTTATAAAGTACATGGTATTCGCTGTCAGTTAATAAAATGGACTACTTATTTAGTATTATTATTTACATTTTAGAAAGATGCTGACTTTCGTTCGCCAGATAATCGAAAGAGAATTTTCGGCTACTCAATAACATTGATTACATTTACTGAAATATATTTAGAATAAGGGTAAGTTTGATAATATTGGCTTTAATTTAAAAACACACACATATTGTTATACGTTAAAACTACAATTCATGATTGTAAGAATTTATGGCACTCTCTACAATTCGAAAAACACAGTAAATTTTCAATACACATTTTCAAAAATGTTAACAATTTTTTTTACAAATATTTCATATTATCATAGAGCTATGATACCAATTTAAAAGTTTTTTCATATAAATAATGTTTTAAATCATTGTTCCAACTATAGCGAATCATGTACCAATTTCATTAATACGAAGATATTTTTCTTTTCTCCTTCTAAACAATTTACAATAATTGCACATTTTTAACCCTTACATGGTGCAACTTATTTTTATTGTCTTTATCTGTTGAAAGTAAGTTCCAAACTATTATCTTTCTCCTTGGCGCATTTGACATGATTCTCAATGTTATGATAGTTCTTATCACTCTAATAAATAAATAAATGCTAACTAATGAAATGAGCATAAATATATGAAATTATAATAATTAAGTTATTTAATGAAACGTGTATCTTCAATAGGTATGTATCAAGTATATATGATTTTAGAAAGTATTGTCACAGAAATAATGAAGTATGTATCAAAGGAAAACATTATTAGTCCAGTTTGAGCATTGTTTCTAAGTAAAAACCGTTCGTTTTTGATGGTCTTAATGTCCTTGTTATTCAGCACTTCTTGAAAATCGTTGGTCGATTTTGGAAGTTTAGTTAAGGTGTTCAATCTAGTATGAATAACATTGTTTCTGATGTATTTGAAATCCTTGATCTTCATGGTTTTAAACGCATTTGGTTAGTTTTCTAGCTCTCCGTGGATCAACTTCGATGGCCTGTCTTCGATTTCCTGTTTTGCTTTCCTGTTGATAGCATTTGACCTATGTTTGTGCATTATAATTCTCTCAGACATTTGTTCATAGTTGTGGGTACCTTTGTAATTGTATATCTTACCAATGGTAAAAATCTTCGCTGTTCCTCGGAAGATATGACGCGACAATTGGATCTATACTGAAAGTTTTTTGCACTACATTTTAATTTTCCTTTTGATTAAACATCGTATAAATAAAAACTTTCGCCCATGCTGATCACTTGAATTAAATTATCTCAACTAAAACCTATCAATATTGAAATTTCTTTAAAGTTTAATCGAATATTTTAACCGTACAAGGAGACACACAAGTAACTATGAAGACAGAGCAGCTCTCGAGAGGGTGACAGGNCTTGAATTAAATTATCTCAACTAAAACCTATCAATATTGAAATTTCTTTAAAGTTTAATCGAATATTTTAACCGTACAAGGAGACACAAGTAACTATGAAGACAGAGCAGCTCTCGAGAGGGTGACAGGGTATGCGTAATGCGGATTTGGAATTTCCGGAGTCGGCGCTCAGTAAACAAGGAAGGTACTCAATTCGTGCCTAGGGATTAGTAGACCCTTTTCCAACTTTTTCTCGTGATCAAAATAGTTTCTCAATTCAAGTCTGCCCGTTTCAATATTCGCTTACCGCACTTGACGTGTAACCGACAGGAGTGGCGTTCACGTGGCTGGAGACCGAGTGCTCTCTGTCCAACGCATCGATGCTGTCGTGGGTGGATCGTGAACATGGTGAGATTTGTCACCGTGGCTACTGCGGAGACATCGAGAGCGGACCTTTCCCTGCCTTCGGAGAAGATTGCAGCGACGATCCAGACTTCGATAAGACGTGCAACGGCATCCGCTCCAAGAGGTCAATATTATACATAAAACTGCACTTAACTGCAGTTTTTGAGCTATGCATATAAAAACATAAATATACCTCTATACTTAAACTAGAGTAGCTTCGAAAGTGCCCTTCAATTAATCTTTTATATGTTCGAGGATGTGTTCGCTTGGGACATAATGTTGTACGCTATTTTGATTACGTACCTTGGTTTTAAATCTATGAATAATAATAATAATAATTCATTTTACCTAGGGTTGCATTCTTACAATGAACTGTCCACATTTTTCTGAACAAAACTATTTTTACGTGCGGTGTATCATCATCAATCAGTCCAGAGCGGTGAAACATATTTCCATCAACTTCCCTTGAGCCATTCTAACGATCTTCGCTAACGGGAATTAACTCAAAATTACAGTGATCTAATTAAAATGGGCAAGTCTACTGTTCTGGTAAAATATTCAATTGTTCATAAGTTATACTGTCAAATTGGCTCTTAAACATTTCGTCTTCACTCAACGTCATTCATTAAGACTGGTTTTTATT
>NNCF01135456.1:0-56109 GCA_002313205.1 Laupala kohalensis | reverse complement strand
GCCCCTTCGTTCGAAATCCTTGCGCTGTTTTAAGTGTCAGAGGTTTAGTCATACCACGACATCTTGTAAGAACCGTGATACTTGGGGGAAATACGGGAAGGACGCACACGAACCCGGCGTTTCATGTCCGGGGCCTGCAAAGTGCATTAATTGCACAGGCAGCTACCCCGTGTGGATCAGGAAGTGTGTTGCCTTTCATGAAGAAAAGAAAGTGCAGAAGGTCAAGACTACGGAGAAGATACCGTACGGTGAAGCACGCAAGGAATTTAGTAATTTACACCCTGTATTTCCCACCAGTTACTCCACCGCAGCGAAGACTCCTAAAATAATAAAGACTATCCGTTCAAGCCGATTTTACTGACATGTCTACGACAACGGCGTGCACATGCCAGTGCAAATGCGCCAAGATGTTCCAGCCGTTCCTGTTAAACCTAAAACGCCTTCAACTCCTTTCATGGCTTCCATACTAAAGTGGAACCTTAATGGCTATAGAACTCAACGTAAAGTGTTACAGCTCTTAGCGTGTCGTAATCCGATATGTTTTAGCCTGCTAGAGACTTCTTTTACCAGAACACTCACTCACTGCGGGGATACAGCAGCTTCAGATATGACGACACCACGGGAGATCGAGCAAGAGATGGAGTTGCCGTTTGTTAGAAACACAATCCTTTGCTCACCTGTTTTCCTACAAACTCAAATCCAGGCTATAGCAGTCAATAATACACGGCATACCAACTACTACCGTGTTCAATGTATTTTCCTCCGATACGAGATTTCTCGGATACTTCCCTCAGGGATTTAATTCACCAGCTCCCTCGACCATTCCTCCTCTTTGGAGATTGCAACACCCACAGTGTAATGTGGAGCTCGTCGAGCGATTGCTCCAAAGGCCGACTGCTGAATAGTCTCTTTGAGCGAGAAGATTTATGCCTAATGAACACCGGGGAGATGACCCACTTTGCATTTGCCACGGGGTCATGGACTGCTATAGACCTGTCGATATGCTCTCCTGAAGTTGCTGATATCTTCCAATGGAGGGTAGAAGATCTGCATGGTAGCGACCATCATCCTACCTGGTTGTCCTTGCAGGAATTTGCGACTGTTCTCGAATGCAAACCACAGAAATGGATTCTCAGTGAGGCTAACTGGACACTGTACCGTTATCTGTGTGTCTTAAGAGAAACAGGTTGTGTCCAAGAGAAGGTCGACCATCTGTCCCGGGAGATTCATCACGCCGCTGAAGAATTCATTCCGAAAACATCTATATTTCCGCGAAGACCTCATGTCCCCTGGTTGAACGACGAATGTCGGTCCGCCATTCTGGCAGGGCGAAGAGCATTGCGGAAATTTAAGGGTAGTCCATCTCCGGAAAACCTCGCCGCATATGGGATTGCTGGGGCAAAATCGCGCAGAACTATCAAAATATCCAGATCCACATCCTGGAAAGAGTTATCACCTTTAAAAGAAAAACATCGTCCACTGAAGTATGGGAGTCAATCCGAGAGATATCTGGAAGGTATTCTCGAGTCATAATATCTGGACTCGATTATCAGGGTCAGGTTCTCACCCACAACAGAGAAATGGCAACAGTGATGGCTAAATACTTTGCTAACCTAACATTACAGCAAACTGCTATCCCGATGTCGCGAGGAAAAGGGAAATAGCGGAAAGCACATCGTTTGACTTTCGTTCCACCAACTGGGAACCCTACAAATGTTCCTTCTCTATGTTGGAACTTGAGTCGGCTCATGCGACAGTCCACGACACTGCACCTTGCCCTGATTCTTTTTATAATGAAACTCCGGGTCCATATCTTTGTTTACCGACGTGTCGAAGCAGGCTGATCGTGTTGACTGCTGGGTCCATATCCCTGTAGACTGCTCCGTGGTTTTTTCCCGTGCGACCTGTGGCTACCGTCTAGGCGACTTGTGCAGCGTTTACACTGCTGAGTGCTACGCCATATTGACAGCTTTGCGATCAACAAAGTGCTGCCGCGGATCACATTTTCTGATTTGTTCTGATTCGATTAGTACCCTTTAAGCAATCCAGAATATGTATCCAGCTGATAAGCTGATCCAGAACTTCCGGGATGTGCTTTTCTCGCTACAAAGTGATGGAAAGAAGATAATGTTTTGCTGGATTTCCGGACACGTGGGAATCGGAGGAGACGAGGAAGCAGACGTTTTCGCAAGGACGACATGTTTTAAGAATCGCGTGGAATTCTTCAGAATTTGAAAACGAGATCTAAATTTTATCAAAAAGGAATTCTGAGTGAATGATACAATGAGTTGTTAGCTGTTGAAAGGAATAATCTTCGACTTATCAAATCCTCTGTCAAGTCATGGAGCAATTCTTGAGGGCCAGCTCGGTGCGACGAGGTCCTGCTGACATAGCCTGCGCATAGGACATTTTCCTCTCACTCATAGTTATCTCTTACTACTTGATGATGAACCCGTTTGTGAGGAGTGTAGCTCTTCTCTGACTGTGCGTCACCTACTTACTGATTGCAGAAGTTCTCGAGTATATGGAGACTTATTGGTCTGGCTGCAAATTTACTAACAATTCTGGGAAATGAAACTGTAAAGGTTAATAAACTTTTGAATTTTATGAGTAGGTCGGGGATCCTCCCGCAAGTTCTCGTGAGGGTTTAAATTTGCATTTTTTTTTTCTTTTTCCTGTCTACTTTCCTTTCATTCTTTCGTTTACGTAATTAGAAAATAGAATTTTTAAGATTTTTTTCCCTTTTTTGTGATATAATGTATTGGGCAACTGTTTTCATTTTCTTTCATCTTTGTATTAAGATATTTGTTGAATTCAGGAGAGTTTTTTTTTTGGGTATGGTCAAGATATTTGGCGGGACCCACACACGGGGAAGTGTCACTACGGCTCTTCTCTATGGTGCGAAAGTTCATTTTCCTCCATCTGCGTGGGCTCTAATGACCTTGCTGTTGACCCGTAAAACCCCACAAGAAAATGTAATTAACATAAGCTGGGTAGTATAAAAAATATCTCTTCAGTAACTCTTCATCCATTAGCACTATATTCAAAACAGCCACTGTATTTTTCTATACTTTTGTATAGTTCCAAAAATGATCTTTACTTAATATACACGACAGCAATTTGTTTTAAGAACTTTACTGTTAAACAAAATAATTAAAACGTCTTTCGTCTGTGAACAGAAATATGTTCTTCTAAAACTGTATTAATTCAACTAGCATTATTCACAAATAAACATTTCCTGGCTAACAAAAGTATAAAATATTTACTCAATAAGTAACTTTTACATTGTCATACGAACCAATTATAAACACATACATACTCTGAGGAAAATATTTTTGGTTAATCAGTGTTTTTTTTGCTTACTAACCTTAATATCTTAAGACCCGACTCTTAAAAGTTCAGAACACAAACAGTTTTAAATCTACTGATTCACCTAGATTGTTAATGCAATACATTGCACACCTCACTTCTCAAAACACAAAACTTATTATATCCAGTTTTTTTGACGATCCGTTAAAAGCCCCCCCCCCCCCCCCCCTAGATACTGCCTAGAACCATACAATTTATTACGTACTATGGAGGCCATTAAACAAACGCGTTTTACTCAAGCGTTAGCGAATAACCATGCTTTGAACAATCGTTTTGATGAACAAAATTATATTTTCTTACTGTTTCTGATATAGGAAAAGACCTTTACGATAATTTTTTACAGCATTGAACCCTTACGTTATTGATGGTTGAGGAAGCAAGCTTTTAGGATACGAGAGAGCACATTTAATTTGTGGATTTTATATAATAAAACTCTTCCCCATATCGTTTATGACCGTATGTTTTTATTCTCTCTTACATACGCGTACATTTAGTAAATTTATTTAATGTTGAGTTGATGTATATCACTAATATATACCTAAAGTACCGATATGAACAAATATCTTTTTATAAACATGCACCAACTTCTCCATAAGTTGACTTGTAGAGGTATCTCTAGGGTGACAATTTTCTTTGGGTTGGAATGTTGTTACGAACGAATGACCATTCGTCGCAAGCATAGGAAAGGACATGGGGGGATTCGTATGTTTCAACGAGCATGAAGATTAAAGATGAGATATGATTCTTGTACAACACGCTTCAGATTCACAAATACACATTTATTATATTTAGACGAGGTATACATACATTTTCCTAAAATTACAATAATGATCTCCTGAATTTGCAAAAATAAAGTTGGTTGTTGTGTGCAACCAACACTCCGAGAATAGCAGATTCTACGGAGTTTGAATAAATGTATAATATTAAGCATAAACAATCGTTTATGTAAGAGCCCCTTAAATACCCCTTTACCCAGTTTATACAGAATTACGATTTGGCGTATGAACAAGAGTGAGGTGCGATCGTTGCTGATCTGCACTGAAAACAAAAAGTCCCTTGAACTCAAGGTTTTGAGAACATGCCCACGTCATTTACGAAAGATTCATTTACAAAGGTACCTGCTATAATATTGAAATTGGTTATGAAAATCCATTAAATTGCGCAGAATTTTTAGTACATCAGAACAAGTTCTAGATGCGGTCCTCGTTGTTACGAGGATTGATACTTAGTCGTTAGACGAGCTACCTTATTGTAACCTTGCTTCACTGCCTGCAGATGCTTTGCTGAGGTCTTATGTGAAGTGGTTTGGTTTTCCCCAGTTCGGCCTTGTAGCTGACAAGCGATGGCTGAAACTAGAGAACATCGTGAACAAATGTGTTCAGCACTAAGTTGCAGAGTATGCTGTACCACATATTTGAAATGGTGCAGCAGTTATATGATTTCGCATGAGAAATCATCGCCCAAAAAGTTCGGTATCAAAGATACGCATATACATGTTCAATCACTGAGCACAAAGCGGCGAGTTCATGCCGCACGACATAACGACGCCACTACCGGAGTGTCATAACTCATGACCCCCGGAGAGATACTGCAGAATGAATGGATAATGAATGGAATGGATTGGATTGGATAATGTGGCTTGAGCGTGGCTGCTTATATAGCGGGTGCAAGGAACATGCACATTGAATGCACATTGTGCGCATGGAACTTGCAATTGACATGGAGATCATAGCTCCCAAAGAGTGTCTATAGTCAATGAATGTTTAAATGAGCATAGAATAATTATACACATGGATAAATATCATGATTCTCAAGGAACACAAATAAATTAAAGTTCGTGATGGATGAGAATCTTACGAGTGAACACTTTACGAACGTTTGGTTCGTAACAAATGTCACTAATACTTTAGTTATTATTAATATCGAATTTTTACTGTACGTATCTACAATTCATCTTGGAATAATAAATGTATAGCAGTACGTTTTTATTAAGTATTTTTATAGATATCAAATCCGGACTACCCTTGGGTCCTTGTTTAAAAAATTACTTGGAACTAGTACAACATTATCTGGCGTCTTAATATAACATGATACTAAATATTGTTTCTGTAAAATAAACTGGAAGTGTAATATTCACAAAAAACTAAATTTGTAACTTTTTTCCATCGAAAATGGCGTTGAATGACAAGAGTGAAATCTCAAATTTGCGATTTTCATTTCATTATGTGACCACAAAAAATCAGAGTTACCCAATTTTTTGGGGGGTAGCAGTTGAACAGACTAGAAACAATGTTTGTTAAGAAAAATAGAACTGTGAATAGCTCTTACTGTGTCCCCATGGAGAACAATGAATTAATTTTCTTTTGATAATCAAGTAAGGGACCATTTCATCAATTTCGATCAAGGATAATTAATAATTGATTTCAAGTAATAATAATTAACCATTTTTCCTATTTCTCGCTTCTTGAATTTCTTCCCAGTAATACATAAAGTGGTGCTAGTGTCTCAAATGCTTTTTGAAAATGAGTCTTGAAAGGCAAGCATTCATGTTGTAACGAGTATACTTGAGTATTCATGATATTGTGAGAAGAGTTTAATATAAGTATTTGTAAATAGTGAGTAATTTTTAATGTTCGTTAGTGCAAAGAACAAAAAAGTGTTCATGTTGCTTTTTGTAATCAGTTAGGTGTAGATATTAGTTAATTATTATTGAAAAAGAAACAGAATTCTAGTTTTTTTGATCTGAGTAGCATTACTTTCATTTATATCATGTGTTTGTTGCATGTTTTTGTGCAGGGTTTCCGGATCCTTTTCGAGATGATGGTAATGCTACTAATGCTGAGGGACCACCTCAAGCTCCACCCTCGACACTACCATTGCCTTCTACTGCTTCCAAGTGTAGCCCTCACAAACTGGAATCTGTTTCACAATGCATCGCAACTGCTACTCCACCAAGCTCACCAACTCTGATGCCGTCAAAACATCATCGACGCAATATGAGTGATACATCTGCCTTTAACAAGTGAGACAATCTCTTTCTTATTCTTCTAGTACAGTAGACCCTTACCAATCCGACCTATTGTGACGTCCGGTCCCAACTAGCCATTATTGAACTGGCTTGCATATTAAACACCCTAATACATGCATAAGTTACAACTTGAGTTCACCTTTATCTTTGTTCAATTTAATATTACATGGGCGTTGTAAAATATATTGAACAGTATTGAAAAATTATAGAAAGTCCTTGATATTGGTGTGCTTCCTTGTCTCTACTCTTTTCATAGCAGAAATATCCCACCACTTTCGTGAGCATATCCTACCTGCCTGCGGAGCTGCTTCTTGTTGAGAAATGGAATACAATGTTCCCTGAATAAATTTAAACCGTTCCAATGTGAAATCATGGCAACTTGTTCATCTGCGGGTTCGTAGTCTGTCTCCGGACTCATCATAGTTAACAACCATTTCCAAATCGTTCGCCACCCCTCCACTTCTCTAGTGTTCATCCAGTCTTGTACATCCTCTAAATTGAAAAATTAGTTATTTGGTTCGCATCAAATGCACTGAGTTTAGTTATTTGTTAAACAACTCCTTTTTAGAAACATGCTGGTCTATTATTGGTCGTAGCTGCTACAGCTTGTGAGTTATGATCAGTTAATGTTTTATTCTATGTTTTGAGGAGTGTCAACTTTCATGGTGCTGTCTTCCAACCAACTTAAGTTTCTCAAAGTGATAATATTAATGTTATAACTTATATTGGTAGAAGAAAATAAAAAAATATTGTTCCCTAAATCACGTGTAGGGATCTGGGTATTTCGCGTGGTAATGTGTTATTATTTTCATACAAATTTTACGTCACTTTTCGACACTGAGCTCATCAGTGGTATTATGTAAGCAACCGGGGGATATATGTGCATTGGCCATGATTCGATGTTAGACAAGTCCTTTGCGTATTCGCATGCATATTCTCGGCGGTGTATGTAATTGTGAATGTTATCTTTCTAGACTGAGGTAGAACAGTCGAAATGAACGTTCATTCATGTGATAAATTATTTTTTAATCGACCAGTAAACATTACTTTTTTAAAAATTGCCTTAAACTTATGTTTGATACTGCATTGTTGGTTAAAAAATTACTACAAAATACCTTAGGGGTTTAATAAAAAAATAATCACCTTATCTTCCAGTTTCATTCCTGAAAATATTCATTTATAGGACGTGATGAAAGGTACAGTGGTGCTACGCACCGTAAAGAATGTTGTAAAACACAGTCTTTTACTTGAAGTGCTATAGTGATATCAGTAATGTAATAAATTAAATCAAAACTGCTTTATGATAAGGTTTCTTACCTTGTGTTGAATTATGGTGATTAAGAAATATCTTGAGTTGTTTATAGGAGCTTAATTGAGGTACACAATTTTTCACTCCTTATACATTCAAGGAGATGTTGGTAGGGAAAATTAACAAGTTACCAGTAAAATACACCACTTTTCCCTCGTAACAGGTTTAGGAAGGTAGAAATACAATAGTGCTAGTGTCTGACACACTCTTACTATCCATCGTTAACACCAAATTCATTTTATCCATCTTTACAATATGCATTCTAATGACAACAAAAAGGCAACGTCCTCAGTGGTCGAAATCATACTTGCACCACTTATCCCACTACCAACTAATTGTGATTGTAGCAAATAAGCGAGTTAATATACACCTCACTCTTCCAACTGATAGATTTTACAATGGAGAATACAGGTATGACCTTAAAACAAAATTAATAACAAAAAGTAGTTAAATAAATAAAAGAACTTTCCCTTTCTCTGCCTCATTTTATTGGATTTACAGATTCTTCACCATCAATACAATAATGTTACAAATAAAAACAATATAAGTTAATAATACATTAAGAGGGGAGAAATAAGAAGAAATGTTTGTTTTGGGGACACTCTTTATTGACACCGAGTATACACATACGGTAATTCATTCAGCTAGCACATTACAAAAGAATTATAGAAACACCAAATCACAGTAAAAATAAACATGGAAAATCGAATACAATTTACTAAACAGAAAACATGCTGTCTCAATTATTATCTAAGTTAAATTCATTAACACTCCAGTGGTCGTGCAGTTCGGTGGTACGCTATAGGTCGCAAGAAGCACGAAGTTGCTCAATCAAACTTTCGTTGCCAAATAAAGGTTTTTCTTTAAATTCTACTACAATTAATGTCCATTATGTAATCTAATGAAATAAATAAAAACTTACGACCTTTTATGGAAATATAAATATTATTCAATGTCCATAAAAGGTCGTAAGTTTTTAATTATTTGTTTTTCTTGAAGTTTAAGAAGTTTATTATTTATTCATAATTTACTTTTCACTAGTCAAGTTTTTGAGTAACAGAATACTTCCACAATCTTCATCAGTTTCTCTCAACCTCTGTTGAATTTGTTCAGTCATTTTCAGACATTGTTATTTACATTCACTTTTTATATCTATTGAAAAGAGGCAGAACCTGATAACTATTACACTCTTATATTACACTCAGTAATAACGGCTGTATAAATTACAACGGAAGAGGTCACATGACACACAACCTGCCGGGAGCAATACTTATCAATGTGAAAGAATTAACACAGCTATGAGACGGTTGACAGTATACTGATCGGCTATGGAACGCGTGAGAAGGTAGATGAGATTTCAAGATCAAATGTATAACCACACATTATCAGCAACCTAAGCAATTATCGACCACTTGAGTGTTAAGTAATGTTTGCATGGGATTTTAGAATTAAATGTCATTTTTATGCCAATCACTCTTCTGTTCTCAGTATAGTCTAAGAGTGCATTTTCTACAAAATTTCATTGTTAACACTTCCATAACACCAGAAACAAGATTAAATACAAAATTTTACTAGTTTATCCAAGCTAGTACTTCCACGTACTTAACATCTTTTAACAAATGTTTACTTTCATTAAGTTCAGTCAGTCTTCACAGAAATGTATTTGCACAATTCTACTATACACGTAGAACACAGCAAGATACGTTTCTCGGAACAGCATCCCCATCACTGATGGCACATGCCGTATATAATAGAAATTTTTAAGAGCTTTATATGGTTTCATTCCGATCCTACGACAGGTTGAGGGATGTCTTCTGTGATTTTGTATTCAGCATCAAAATGTTATATGTATACCTCAGAATTGAGTTATCTTAAAACGATCACGATCAATATACATCATATAAATATTTTTCTCTCAACTAACATGTTTTTGGGATGTTCGAAAATATTGTCTCATAGTTAATTCACATTTAGATACCCAAAAAATTTCCGACCATCTGAAAAAACTTTTCAGATCTGAAAAACAAAACAATGTGAAATTAACAACTTTTAACACTACTTGAATATATATAAAAATGAAAAATCAATAATTTATCTTTTAGCTTACCTCGAATATGTCAATATGAAAGCATAGTAAAACATGGCACTTGACACCTCAATAAATGGAAAAGTTAAGTTTTTACCACTGTTAACATTTGGACCATGATGTTCACAATTTTTGATACGTCCAATAATTAATTGTTGCTGGGTTTGTTTGCTCTATGCCAAAGCCTACTATTATTTAGTAATAACCATGACCGTAACAAAATCTAAATAGAAGCACCAGGGTGATATTTGCGATATTGTAACAATTTATAATAAATGGTGTAGTGGGTAATTCCACTTTACTTACCTAGCCCTCGCAGCTACTTCTGCATAACACCTGGATATTTAAAATTTAATAGGTCGGGGTTCGGCACTTTTTAAAGAACGTGAAACACGTACTTCTTTAAGAAAGGAAAACGCAACTCAGGTGAAATTGATTTAATTATTTATTCTATCAAAATTACACATCCTTTCCCACTAACATTTCAATTGCTGTTCCAGACATCACAACTGTTCCAGTCAACGATCATTTAAAGTTATACAATTGAGGGTATGATTTTTCTGCGGTCAATGTCTTTCTTCAATGACCTTATCAATTAACCTTCTTGATTTCCACAGGAGTCTATGGTGAATAACATAAACAGAGTTCGATTCACTGATTCTTCTCGCAGCGAATAGTAAACAAAATGCTGGACTCAGCCAGTCAGTCATTAGCTTAACAATAGTACTTCAAGATGGACCATCAGTTTCCAAAACAAAGTGGCGTGAGACCAGGACGTCCCATCTCAGACCATACCATTCATGTTACCGCTACACCTGCACAGCTCTCCCATTCATCAGAGTCAGAGGCTGACGACGCAGCATACAAGACGCCATGCCTGTCGTTCCTTCCCTTCCCATTGACGAAGACACCACACTTGATGGCATTTATCAATGATCATAGCCGTTTGAAGTACAGTGTACGAGTTAATATTTCACGGCCGGGAACATGAGCGAAAGCTCGAACGAAACTAGCACCGACTACTTATGAAGTAATGCTTGTTCGAATTCTAATTACAGTTACTCGTAGCACGTCGACTGCCGAAACGTATAACTGATCAACTGCGTACGTTCAAAATTATCAAAGTTCTTTAAAGTTGTGATTAACTTAAAGAGAGTGATCAACAAGTGAACTGCTCGTAATGAAACATATAACGAACAAGTCAACAAAATCGTGAATGCAGTGCTGAACGAATGAACTATTGAACAAGTGACAAACTGAAGTCACGGATATGATCTGCTGTGATCCACTGACGTGATGTTCCGCTCTATCTGTCCTGTCCGATGTGTGTTGTCTCTTGATTAAGTAATTTTGCCCACACTCGGCGCCCTGAAGTTTGATGTAACGCTCCTCCCTTTCTGACGTCATATGTTCTTGTTCGCTAATAATGCTTAATTTGTTTACTCCATGTGGAGTACTTCTGATTGGTTGCCCTCATGTAACGTATGTTCACTACTAGCCAATCGCCACACCGAATTTGTGGTTTTTCCATGTGTCTGAACTTAATGTTTTCCCACAATTTTTCCTTCTGCGGTCCTTGCCGGGCTCGCGACCCTAGTCTTTTCTGGAGATGATATTTAATTTTGACAGCCCCGTTTTTATTATCCTAGTTCTAGCTCACGACACATTATTCCAGCGTGTCTGACCCATATTTTTGACATTCCTTAACTTTCTAACCCCTACGACTCTTCCTCCGCAGATGTTTATGACCCTACATTGTTTCTGCGCTTCGTCACTTTCTATTTAAACACCATGTGCTTCTTGGCTCCCCAGTCAAACCTCGATTCTCTACCCCTTCTAACCTCCATCGTTCATCATTCTCGCTAAAAGGACTCAACAACAAACCCCTGGAGAAATTTCATCTCATAGACAACTTTCCATATTATTTACAACTCCACGTGTTTCCGGATACTTTCCGTATGCCCATTCCGTTTTAATTTTCACACCGCGTCTGGTCAATTTACTTCACAGCCGTTTTAATTTCCTGCTCGCTCTTCAATCCTCCGCAATATAACTCGAAATACGCCTCGGCACTTAACTGGGCGTATTTATGATCTCATTCCAAAATAGAAAGCCCAGAAATGTCGAAGAACCATCTTTCCACTCCAATTCTGTCTCTTGCTCTGGGACAGGCCACGTACCCAACCTTCTGTCAAATCTGATCTATAACATAACTTTTATTATTCTTTTCTTCAAATAATTTCTCAAATAAACGTATTAAATATTAACGAATTATCTATACCTTGCATTATATATATATATATATATAGTCACGAAATATTAATTTCGTTAATTTTAAATTAAAAGTATGACGTTAGAAAGTCTAGCAACATTTAAAAACAGGCCGTTGAAGGAGACTATGTTGGCAGGGCGTCACAACAACCCGCGTGACGAACCGATCAAGGGCACAGTCGCCTGAGATGTGAAAGGCCAATATTTCTCAAAAGGCTGTGAATGTAGGAAAAATTTATTTCAAAGTAAACGATTACGCGCGATAGGTTGAAGAGGGTGAGAACTCACTTGATCAAAGCGGGGCAGCGCGACACACAAACAGAGGTCGACGTTGTACGTTTAACAAAAATGGGGCACTTTCGAGGTGCGAGATTCATTAGGGGTTTGTGGGCAAGTTCAGACTCGCAGAACTGGGAGTTCTATTGGCGGTCGGCCAGCCATCACTAGACAATATAAGATGAGGCGTGAGAAATATGGACAGTTTGGCACGAGGTAGCCACATGGTCTGGGCGTGGCGTCGAGAGAAAGCAACGAACGTTGTTATTCAACAGTTCAGCGTGATTCGTAGAGAATATAACATAGGTCACGAACCTTCAGCCTATCGAAGTGACTCCATGTGGAGTACGCCAAAACTAAATTATCGGCTCCTGAAATCACCTGGCTTGAAGGGCGTAAACATTTTTCGAAATTCTGAAAAGGGATATGTGTTATAAAATGAGGTGCGCGGAGGCGCAGAAAGCACTACATTCATTACTTCGGACCTTCGAGATTTTTCACTTCTGAGACATTGAGAGATTTTCTGTAGATGGAGAGAGGCTAACATTCGGAGTTCTTTTCGGAACACTTAGAGACTTCGAGTATTTTCGGAGATCATTCTCATTTTGATTCACTCAGCGATGTATTTGTTTAGAGTGCTCGATCGTACCGCTAAGTAAGCTAGCACTAAGCTTCTTGATTAGTTTCGAATGCGGTCTCCTGTTAATCAGTTGTTTAATGATTGAACTTTATTAACGAAATCTATAAACTTTTGAATTTGTTGTGACATGTAATAACGAGTAGCGTAGTATCGGGTCAGATGGCTAGCTAGTTCTGATATTGAACAAGTAATCATATCTTGGAAAGTTTTTTGGACAATGAGTTTCGTTCGAGATTAGGAAGTGTGAGACTCGGAAGTCAAGACCACGAACAATAATTAGACCATGGGACGTGAGCGAGGTGACTGGAAGCATCAGTGAATGGGGTTACGAGAGGCAACTGGTTTCATTCAGAAGGGAGGGCCAGCAGGTAGTAGGAACCGGAAGCCCAAGGGTTATCGAACCAAACTACAGCCCAAGGCGACCACTTAGCACGAGGCAGGTCAACCTTTCAACAATATTTGTAAACAAGGTAAATTCACGTAGCCGGTTGCACCCAGCTTAGGTTGATGTAGTTTGGTAGTGCGTTTTCGGACGAAGATAGAGCGTGTACTTCATTACGATATACTTAATAGGAAAGACAGTAATGTTTCCTTAGTCAGCAAAGAACAAATTAGCTTTGTTTGTTTCATTAATTCTTTAACTTAAATATAGGAGGAAAATTATGTGTTGGGACTTGTCATTGAACCCACATCACTGCGAACTATTTTATAACAAAGCGTGTGAATTTTGGGGGATAACAAGGGCATTGTGTGTGAGCATTTGTAGGGTAATAATAATTTTAAGAACGTTGTGGCTTGTAAGTAAAAACCAATTTTATTTTGACGCGCGTATTTTATACCAAAAATGTTTCTTTTAATAAATGGGCACGAACCCCGCCCGTCATAAATTTCCTAAATTACTTTTGATTTATTAATTAATATTGGAATGGTTTTCCATTACTCTAATATATTCTTGTATTAATTTTTACTACGAGTGGCACTTCAATGTGGGGGCCAGATTTAATTAGCAGGACTCCAAGTTATCTTTAAAATCTATTAGTGGACCTTTAGTCTTATGTTGAGCTTAGTGTAGTAGTAATTAATTTGTGACTAGTATTACACTCTACCCTATTTTTGGTTTCACTACAATTGCCGCCCCAACGTGCGGTTTTATCACGTAAATATGGTAGCTATTATGAGCCGAACCACTTAGCATTACGAAGGAATTAATTTCAATAATTTAATTAATTAGTAGTGAGTATTTTACTTCTAGACTATATTTTTGGTCTCGTGCCATTTTACTAACCCGACTCTCACATTTGTCTCCATAAACTTCCTCACGTGCTCCTTTTCCTAAAAGTCACGTGACTTCTTTAGTCCAATTAAATTTTTATTCACCCTTACGTAGGGTTATCCCGAGTGGTAACATTTCCAACTCTTCAGGCTTCACGTTTTTCAATGCATTCGTTCGATGTTAGCCAGGCAAAGGTTTTTTAATTTATTAATATAGCAATACTCGATTTTTAGCATTAATGGAATTTGGTATGTTTATTCTATTTCTCTTATGCCCTCACCCTCCAGTACTTCACTTCTCTCAAGAATTTGTGTCTGCGCACACGTTAACTTTTATTACTACTTAGAACTCGAGCATCCATCCTCGTTCGTATGTTTACACTAAAACTCCATTCCTTCTTTTAGGTATTTTTCCATTTCTTTAACTACGGCTGCGTACGCGGATCGTTTGTCACTTCATAACTGACTTGTCTTGGTTTTCAAAAAACCACGAAACTTTCCGTCCCATCTTTGTTTACATTTCGTCAACACTTCGTTATTTTCTACCCCTTTCCACTCCTTTGAACTTTTCGAATACGAATGTGTGTAAGGGGCTGTTCCCTTCCACTTGCCAAATTTAGGATAGCTGTTCAAAACAACGACGCCGACATAGACTTTCTCAACCAGGCCTCTCGCTTTCCTTCTCCAAACGACCTTCTTTGGTGGTCGCGGTAAAATTCCGTTAGCTTACAAACATTCTTATGTATTATATCCCAAGAGATTTAAGTAATTATGTAAAATTAATTATTTTTTAAATATATATTCTAACAAAAATTTTGGAGCAATTTGTGGGGCGGGTAAATATAATGCAATTCCCGCGTTGGTGCGTCAATTGTGACAAAAATTTTGGAGGGGTCTTTAAAATGACTAATGGTACCTACCTAGCCCACTTGGTCGGCTTAGGTTGAACTACTTGACTTGCCCCGAAACACAAATAAAGGAAGAGTCGAGGTTCGGCCGATTTTTTGTGGAATATACACATCTTTAATGAAGGAAACGCAACGATTTGTAAAGTTTGGTTTAATTATTTATTTACATATAAATACACTACACAATTACACTTCCCATCAAAATATTGCCCCGGCACACTCTTATTACAAAGTATATTCCAAAAAGCAGTCATAATAATAAACAATAATGCATAACATATTTGCTCCCTTTGATCACTTCAGATAAATAAAAGCTGGTTTATGGAATGTTGAAGTTGATCATCATATAAATCTAAACATTTTTGAACACAAAACCCATTTGCATTGGCTCGATCCGTAGATGCCTTCCGCTACCATGATTCATTCACAGCGACCCCAAAATGACAGCCACTCGTTCCCTCACTGCTGCAGCAACTAGGCAGCCCTCCACGTGGAATGCTAGATGGCATTAACGTCATCAGGTAGCACAACTTGAAGACGTTTCGGCTTAATGGTTGTAATACTGTTCGTTGCCATCGACCGTTTGGTAAAATATTCATCATTCACGTAATAAAAATTTTCAACGTTACTCGCGCCAAACTAATTAAATATTTCGAAGAAATTGCAACGAACTCGAATTTATGTAGTTCGTTACACGCCGACTGACGAAAACGAATAAATGATCAACTTATACGACTTATTAGAAAATAAGCTCTAATGGAATGATCACCGGGAACTTGTCCAGTGTCATCCCGCCGCATTCTGAATGAAGTAATCAATTAGATATGATAAAGAAAAAGACAAGCCAAATTATGCTAAGTCTCAAAGACTCTCAGAACGGACATTGATATGTCATCTGATATAATCTGATCTAATCTCTGTGTGTCCGGTGCGTCGCTGCTCCTTGTTTAAATAATATTGTCCCTACTTCGTGGCGCGAATTTTAGAAAACTTCTCCGCTTCTTATGACGTACGTGAGTTTATTTGACTAACGGCTTATCATTTTTCTCTTCGGGTGACTCCTCTGATTGGTTTCCTTCGCCGTGACGTATTTCAATTTTCATTAATAGCAATGTTCGTTAGTGTTATTGCCACTTGTCTCCGAACTTAAGAATTTTTCCATTCAAGTCCCCTCAATGACACTTCCAAGATCTGTAACCCAAACATTTTTCACAAGGCAATATACTGAATTTTGGAAAGCCACTTTCATTCCCCTTCATTCTCGCAACATTTTTTTAACGCGTCTGTCAAATTTAACTCGCAACTCTTTCCCTTCGATTCCCAAAACTTATTTTGCGCGGTAGCTCCCCACTCCATTGCTCTGCCCAAAATCACTCGCCTTTATTGTTTACTCACTTGGCACGCGACGGTAAAAAAACCCGCCCCTTCTTTCTTTACCTAAGTGTCTCTGCCCGGTGTCACTCGTCTTGTATTGTAGGAAAATGGTTTACTCAGGACAATGAGCAGCCTTCGTTCTGCTGGGTCCTCTCTCACAATCAACAACCCATGTCATTTCACAGCTCTACTTATGGAAATTTTCTTTTTGGCAAAAGGTCCTACGACCAGCCCACGGTTTCTTTTCTTTTACAAAATCACGCCTTTGTCCTTATCCTTTTAACTTGTCATCAGCTACCAGTTACTTAATTTTGAATACTCTTTACCGTCTTCTATTCTCACTTTATTTTGATACTGTCCATGTCCTAAGTTCTTCAACCTCTCAGCCCAAATCGCTTAGCGGCTCGGTAATTGCATGTCCTTCTCGCCCAAAGATACCACCAGATCTTTCTCTTCATAACCTAGGCTCCGAACCCGACTCCTACGATTCTTTACATATTCACTTTCTGTCATCAAGACTAGCCCAAACCTTCCTCCCAGATTTTTGAAACGCAATATCCCATCTGCCTCTTCCATTTACATTTTACAACGTTTTTATTCAATTATTTTTCACAGGTACTATTTTTTTCTTATTTCAGTCCTGACCCCCCAAAAATAACTACGCACCATGTCAGGACACCGGTTAGATATTTTACGACTCATTCAAGCCAAGCACATTCCCCTTCTCCTCACTCCACTGTTCCTTTGCCCCAAAAGTAGTCTTTCTCAGCCTTGCCTGCGACCCGCTCGTGTTCACAATTACGAGCTTCTCAATACCAAATCTTTTCATTAATAATTTTTAATAATAAAATGTAATAAATAAATTATTTATTACAACATATGTATAAATGCAACAGAACGCTTTTAAGTCTTAGAATATTCGAATACGATAAGTTTGAATTCTTGCAATTGTGTGTTTTCCATTTGAATTTTTCTGTTAGTTTATGTTGAAATCTAATTCAAGTTATCGAACATACGTTTCTTAAAAGTATAAAGAAGTATTCTATGACTATATTTGGAAATATAATTTCAGTTTGCAAGATTTATTCTAATTGCCATTGCGTTTTAAAGCTTTATTACACCTGATATATTTTGCATCTTAATTACGGAACTGGGGAAAGCAGTGAGCGTGGACATTACATGTCGGAGGTTTGAAGCTCGAGAGAATCATTGCACATTTTTATTGAGTTTTGCCTGCATAACAATTTACAAAATAATATGTTACGTTCATTTCGAAAATTTTTGCGTTTCTTACAAAGTAAAGGAATTTGTAATCAGGATATAATTTGTAATCTCCGGAGTATGGTATTGACGTAATGAAATATTTTTGTTTATTACGGTATGTTCATCAGTTTTCACCTTAATTTCTAAGGATAACTATCAATATTTAGATGTTTTTAAATCACAATACTTCCATATGTTGTATAAAGAAAAATAATATATTGAACGATTTTTTTTCGTAATACGTAATTCATCACTGGTTTTCATGAAAAATATGGTCCATAATTTGTACCAATACGATTGAAATATATTCTGAACATCATAAATGAGTAAGTTTACTCCTCTTATGTTACTAGGAGACTTCTCAAGTCACTATGTGTGTATGTAGAAAACTCAAGAGATCAAAGGTGGAGTGATAGAGCAAATGAAATGCAATTTTTATAGATATGGCGATTCCTTCAACCTAAATAATTCTATAAAAACTCTTCTAGGACCTGCGAAGAAACCTTTAAATGTTCTCATCGATGATGATGGGAAAAAATAGAAACTATTGATGCTCGTCTAAACAAGTGGAGTGAATATTTCAAAAACTTGTATAATGAGAATTGTGAGACAGATCAAAGTGCCATTGACTTCACTTACACCGGAGAGGATCTCCCAGCAGTTGAACCTCCTAGCAGGGCGAAAATACAGAAAGCTATTATCTAAATGAGAAACGAAAGTACTGGAGCTGATGACAACGGCGGAAATGCTGAAGGCAGGAGGTGACTACACTCTAGATATGCTAAAACATCTATTTGAACAAATATGGAGAGGGAAAAATACCATCTGCCTGGAGAAATGCTTTAATTGTACCAATACATAAAAAGGTGAGCAAAAACGCGACAACTACAGAGGTATATCACTGCTATCAGTCCCAAGCAAAATACTGTCGAAAGTAATCTACAACCGGCTATACCCTTACATCAACAGCCTGCTTAGCGACATTCCGTGGATTTCGCGGACAAAAATCGACAATATACATTTACAGCAAGGCACATGATAGAAAAATCCTAGGAGCGAAACACATCGTTCTGCATAGCCTTCATTGAAATTGTCAAAGCATTTCACTCAGTTGATCGCCATATGCTCTTCAATGTCCTAGAAAAGATAGTGCGCACCAAACATGCTGAAAATACTCGGATCGTACTGCGAACAAACCTCATCCACAGTTAGGATAGAAAACATGGAATCACCTCCATTCGAAATAGAGACCGGAGTAAGGCAAGACTGTTCTGGCGCCCCTCCTCTTCGTACTATGTATGCAGGCCATCACACAGAACGTAAAGAAAAAAGGCATAGGTGGTATAGACATGAAATTTCGGACTGACACATGCTGAACAGACAATACCTAAAATCTATAACAAAAGTCATCAAATGGAACATCATGGACCTAATGTTCCCGGATGACTGCGCTCTGTTTGCGGGGACGTCGACAAAACTCCAAGAGCTAGTCGATCTCTTGGCAAGCGAATACAAAAAGTTCGGACTGAAGGTCAATGAATCGAAAACAAAGGTCATGTTCATAAATTGTACAGCCTCATCAATATCCGTCAATGGACAGATGCTTAAAGAAGTTGACACATTCAAATACCTCGGCAGCAATATTCAAAGAAAATGGAGTAATAGAAAGCGAAATTAACAACCGAATCAACGCAGTTAGCGTAGCATTTAGAGTCTGGAAACCGCATGAAATCAGTTTAAACACCAAATTACAAATTTACAGAGCCGTTGTGCTCAGTACACTTCTATACGCTGCAGAAACTTGGACTATCTTAGCAAAACACCTTTAATCCCTAAATGCTTTTTACTTGAAATCACTTCGAAGCATCTGCAAAATTAAGTGGCAAGAAAAGGTACCGAATGAAGAGGTACTAAAGCGCACAAAAATGATGGCCATCAACATTATCCGCCAACAAAGAAAGATGGACCGGGCATCTTAGTCAAATGAACCTAAATCGTACACCCCAACAAGTTGCATTCGGAGAATTGGAAGTAGGGAAAATACTACAAAGAAAGCCTCGTGCAAGGTGGACTGACCTGGTCAAAGAAGATTTAAAAGAACCCAACATCGCTACAGACCAATGGAGGAAAACAGCCGAGAAACGAGGAGAATGGAGAAGACATATTTGTACGGCCTTAGAAAATGCACATCGTAGACTTCTAACACGTGAAGAGATAAAACGAACCGCGAGGCACCAGGATGAAGAACATTGCATATGGAAGTGCCCACTCTGCGATTTCCAATGAGAAGGAAAAACTGACCGGCAATATGTAAACTCCCATCTATCACAAAAACACAAGGGAGACCCAGGGCTATTGGCACAAACATCCGCTAATCAGAACTTAAACTGTGCAGTGTGTAACAACCGCTTCTCCACTAGGTCGGGAAACACCAGTCACATGAGGCATAAACATCCTAACCTGGTTACACCTACCAGCCTACTAAAATAAGAAAACAGCTATCTCCATCTCAAACAATGCAACCACCTCCCACTCAGGCAGTACCACCACCACAGCAACAACTTACAACAGCCAATCCACTGATATGCACCGCCTGTGGAAGAAGATGTAGAAGCAAATCGGGGCTAATCTCTCACCAACGAAATATCGTCTACAAGCAAATGCAGCGAGGACAAGAACCATCAGACACGATGCACAACTGAGTCGTGTATGTATGTATGAATCATATCAATCTAGAAATAAGAGTTCATTCTCTAGTTGGCATGGAACGGTCGCAAATCTCATACAGTTTTTCTCGGGGGGTGAGGGATGGGGGTTACAGCCCCTCAACATAGAAATATTCTATCTACTGGAACGCTGACTGTACTGGATCTGCAAGCCGACTACGTGGCACAGTTACCCCACCACAGTCGGGGGTTCGACCTCCATATAACCCAATGCTGCCTACGTCGTTTTCATTGAAGTTTTTTTCGCTTGTACATAATAGTTGTATGTTTTACTACAGTGGAGTTAGTTTAGTGGGATACTATTATAGGTACAACATTTTTTCAAAATCCATGTATTTGAGTGTAGTTAATCTTTTATGAGTACATGGTTTACTTTAGATTAATCCTATAATATCTTTAAAAATTAATATAAACAGAATTCATTAATATTCATACATGTATTTACAATAAGTATTTGACTGAACTGATAGAAACTACAATCAAACCAACCCTTAGTACAGCAATCTTAACCTACATATTTTGTAATAAAACAAGCTTGTTAAGCTTCTGGGGCATACCAGTTTAGATTTATTTATCTGAAAAATATTTTTTTTAATGAAAATATGAAAGACAAAACAAAAATGATAACAAAATTAAAAATATAAATATTTGCTCCTAAATATCAGATGTTAGCCAAATATTAAAACAGTTTCCCCGCACTTTTGGAAGATGTTCATTAATTGTTATAAGTTATGTTAAATATAATAAATCCGAATTTAAAATTATAAATTTATTTAGAATGTAACTCAATTGGATATTATTAATTTATTTTGTACGACCTTATTGGTCTGTTCACTACATTTTTTGCGATAGTTCTTCAACTTACAAACTAAAAAGACGGAAAATTGAGTAATGAACGTAAATAGTAGGCCACAATTATCAATTTCATGTGACACTTTTACTGTATGTAGTATATTTTAGGGAGAATATTTTTTATTGATTCGCTCTAAGTAATCTTACCAGAACTATTTCAATTTTTCTCCGCCAATTAGGTTCTGATATCTGAAATGAGGTGGAAAATCAAATATTGAAGGGACCGCATCCTTTTCTAATGTTTAAATGATTCCTCCTTCCTCAAAAGTGCTTTTACATAATGAGCAATGCAAATTGTTGAATATTTGGAAGGAGTGAAAACTTTCCTTTTCGTAGTTATTATCCATTTCTTCTTCAGGTACGCATCTTAAGGAAACATTAAAGTAAACCTGAATATTAATTACTACATTTACTGCTTTCAGAAGAAAGAAACCTAATTTTTATGTAAAGGACAAACTTTTCGAATGCCTTTACATTAATTTAGTAAAAAATCAACAATCTAATGAATTACAACAATGAAATCATGGTTTAGGAACTTATATAGTTGCTTAATATATACTAAAGTTGTGCTGTGTAAATACTGTGCTGGCAAATATATAATTTTAAAAGATAGTGAAGGTTAACAGTTAAGACCCTATTGCTTTTGCATTCTAACCTATGAAATGATTAGCCACAATCTCCAGGGAAAAGTCCTTGACACTTTTCCGAGGCAGATTGTTGGGGTTTTTAGCGGTGGTCACAGGGGACAGGTCGCTGACCTGACGCCCTAACCCTCCTCCTCCATCCGTACTTGGGACCGGCAAAAGCACTGCGAGACTACTCGATCCACCCCCCAAGCACTGCAAACGGAGTTGACGTGTATTATCACCGATTATAATTGGTGTCTTGACATAGTGAAAGACTGTGCTGTGCACAATAGTAATTTTTGTGAATATCACACGAGCGACGCAATGTGTTAGTAACTTTGTTCAATACCCACGACTAGAGTGAGGTGGGGTGGGGGGTTTGAAAGCAGGTTCGAGTTCTCCCGCTGATCCTCGTATTACTTAGCGTTCCAGTAGGTAGTATATTTGCCCTTACTGAGCGGAGCGTTGTCAATAAATTATTATAAGACAAATTTATTGAATATAGTTGACATTGAAAAAACCATTTAAACACGAAATAAAGAAATTTCTTAATATGTATTTGTACAAAGAGTTGTGTTAATAAAGAATGACCCATAATTAGTAGATAGTATAACATTACTAATTAAAAGGGGGTTGATTGCTCATTAAGCACTTACCTGACTCCCTGTAGTCAGCTTCCCCATAACTGCTAGCTGTGTCCTACTAATAATAAAAACAACCTGGCCATATAGGGTTCGGCCCATTTTATAGGTCGTAAAATGTACCTCGTCCTTTCGAGAAGGAAACAACACTGTTAAATTGATCTTAATTATTTATTAACAAAAACATATTTTACTTATCCCACTACCAAAAGAAATACTACCCATTTAACATGTTTCATAACCATTTTATTTTAATAGTGCCGCCAAAATGCACAATCACGTTCTTACATAATATATTACACAAACACAATCTCCTTCTCAAATACATTTAAAACATGGAGTGATCTCATTACAATTCATATTATTAACTATCGAGTTATTCTCGATCTTTTAAGCATTAGTACACCCATCTGAATGGAATTCAGAACTTTGGATTTCATTAAATAACAATGATATGCCCCAAAAGTCTTTGACAATTACACATTCTTTAAATTTGGTTAACTGACCTATTAATCATTAATGTTCGCAGTGCTGTGAGCAGCAGGTCATACTATTTACCTTGGTTCTCACTTGATTTTGACTTCCCGCTACAAAAAGTCACACCTTACGTTCTACTCCTGCGGTCCTTCGCCACGGCTACAGGTGGTCGTTCTCGCCCGATCCTCGGAGATTTCATAGTGTGGATCCCCCACACGGAACGAAGAAATCGCTGTCCTGGACGTACAGCTCAACTTGATCATGAATGGCGGTGAAATACCACTAATTGTTCATTTCCCAAGAAAAAGTTCATCGCTCACGAAAGTGGGGTCTGATATTTCAAAAATCAGAGTACACAGTCTTGTTATGAACTAACGAGAACGAACTCTGATGAAGCGAAAACATGAAGCTAATAAGCAGCAAACTAGCTAACCAGCACAAGCTAACAAGCTCACCAGCGTAAGAATAGTAAGCTCAAGATATTAAGCATAAGAGCGTGTTTCCGTGGTATTTGTTCTTTTGTACCCGTTTCCCCCGCCAGAGCCCCAAAAACTTCGAAATTAACTCCACCCTTCGCTGACGTAACGATTTATGCGTCCAATGGCGATCAATTCCTACATCACGTGGGGTATTTCTGATAGGTTTGTCACGAAGTGACGTCGGTCGGTTCTCAGCCAATAGCAGTATTTGTTAATGCTCCTGCTTTTACTTCATGCGTTTTACGTCTGTTTATTTTCCGGCAGTTTTCCATTAGTTGTGACATTCTTATTTTCTTGTTACTTTTCGACTTAGATCATAATGTTTCATCCTTGGCGTTCTGACGATGCCAATTTATTCTGACAGGTCTGGAAAATTTCACCAACCCCTCTTTCCACTACGGGCCTCAAAAGTCTTTTGAGTGGTCGTTTCCTCACACCACTAGGCTGCCGAATATCGCTCGCTGGCACGAAATTCCTAATTGGGTTCCCGTTCTACAAAATGTTTACACTGAGTCTATTTTTCCCTTAGTTCTGCGAAACAGAGTATCGCTGTGTCGTTCTCGTGGATTCTAAGCAGATGGCTTCCCCTAAAATTCATATTTCCACACACTCCAATTATTGAGGACAACTAATTTCGTCTCTTTCACTTAAGGATTTTCTACTCCTGTTCCACAGACCTACGAAATAACACTTAATTTTTATGTTATGTTTTAAACTTTGCCTGAAGGTGTATTCCTAACCAGTATATTTCCATCGTATCATTCATTATAGCTTCTTCTCTTGACACACCAGACCCCCCATTTAAATTCCTGAAGCCTGCTTGCCATCCTGCTCGCTTTTCGTCGCAAGACAACATCCATTTCCGAATTCTTTAAAATTCCGACAAGATATGGCTTTCATATTTCTTTTACGGGTTCAAAAAAGCTAATTTACTTTTACTAATTTACGAATTATTTGTCATAATAGAAATTTGAGTATATTCTCAACAGATTGTTTATTCAAACGGATCGTTAAAAACTTTTTTATAAATGAAGATTATAAAAAACATTACTTACAAAAGTTGTACGCAAAAAATAATAAATTTATTGAATGTTGTGTCTATATTTTTTCCGTGTACCCGACACGTGGAGAAGACATGTGATAATTTTGGTCAGGTGAAAATGACGACGAGCCGAGAATCGAGGTTTAGGTCAGGGTGGAAATGGTGAACAGTTCTAGAAGGCGAACGGGTTGTGTAGTGTTTAACTCCCCTGCGATCAAAGCACGAGTCCAGTGTTCGATTCTCGGCTCTGTCACCATTTTCACCTGATCGAATGTTATTGAATGTTAACTCCGAAAAGAAAGTTTATTGTGCTATACACCTGTCATATATATATATATGTTTCGAAATGATGCTGCATGTTTCGTATCAGGCTCACCTGTAATTGAGCAAGCGCCTCTTGTGTTCAGGTGTGCTATGCGCGTGCGCAGCTCGTCAAAATTGACGTTCCCGCCTTGAAGATATATTAATATTCTTCAGTTTGCCTGTCGTCCCGGGACGGCAAAGGTGCCCTAGAAGAGGGGCCCACGCGTGTAATAGCTCACATAGTTCAAACTTACGCCGCCAGGGCGCACCAGTGGCCGGCGGCTAAATCATTTTGCAATAGAGCCGAAGTTCTCCGCTTGGGTACGCTTCGGAGGGTCGCTTGGCTGTCAAATAATACGACTTTCACATGTTTCATTTTTTATGGTATATTTTTAAAGCTGCTTTTTACGAAGGAGAAAGGATTCGTATTGTATCGTATATTATTGTTTTATGCTCATTCTTTCATATTAAAACATTTATTCTTCATTCACATTCTTTATACTGTGAATTATTCTTAATTGAACATATTATTGTCTAAGCAATTGAATTTCTTCACGACAATGAAATCCTGCTTTTTATAAGCGCCAATGATATTAATTCTTTTTTTTTCAACAATAGGTGTATATTCTTTATTGGAGTGATCTTCTTCCACTCATTCTTGTAAAACACTGCTTCAGAATCAACGAGGCAGACGCTGCGTCGAGAGCTGAGTCTTCAAGCTATTATTCTGTGTTTGTGTGTTCATATATATACATACATACACATACATAATAGATAAACTGTTGTGTTAATAAAGACAATAGTCCATAATTTGTAGGTAGATATTGTCAACAGATTTTCGAATTGAACGGTAGGTTGTAATTTTTTAAATTAAATTTAGGTAATAAAATAACTTGGTAAGGGCGCAGCTTGTTATATAAGGGGTTTGGTTGTAAAACCCCCAGCGAGCAAAGCGAGTCCTTATATTTATAAGCCCGTGTGTGTTTTATGTTCATTGCAAAGTTTTATGTTTCATTTTATGTTCATTGCAAAGACACTCTGCGAAATACTGTGGGTACATTTTTCTCGACTGTAAATTTTAAGGATTTTTACGATACAAAATTTTAGTTCGTGTTTCAACGCTTCTCGTGAAATAGTGATTTTATCAGTTCTCTCTGTTTTATACGTATCATTATAAGTCAGTAGTAGTTTTAGTCCTTGTATCCTTTGCATGCAGATGGCCCATTTGTATACTGTTTAATGTTACCTAGTGCAGTGGCAAAACACAAGTAGTATGCATAATTTATTTCAATAACATATACTTCGGTAACGTTGGTATGCATAAACCAACAATTTTGAGAAAAATAGTTCAGAATGTTAACGAGAAACATCTGAGGAATACATATTTTTATTTGAAAATTATTCATGATATGAAATACGTACAATCTATCAGGCATTTTTCGGTATAATTCTATTTCTATGAATAATACTGAGTAGCCAATACCTATTTTCTGCTTGTAGATTAAGTGTCACCTGATGCACTCCGCGTGCGATGGTCTACGCGGTGAATCATTTTAATGTAGCAAGAAGGATTTTTGCTCTAGATGGCTTAGTATGGGCGCAGCACGTTATACGGGGGTCTGGGGGTAAAATCCTCAGCGAGCAATGCGAGTCTAATCTTCAATAAAGCCGTGTGTGTAACGGACTGATTAATGTAGCAAAATTATAACATCTGTTAGTCGTAGAAACATGAAATTTGTAATGCTCGTAGCTGTAGAACTGCAAAGAAAGACAAAATTCAAAACTGTCGAAAATTTTAGTTTCGAATTACATTTTGAGGGATGTAGTTTACGCCATAAGATAACATCGAATTACGATACCAAGCGGTATGGCGCTACGCGGGCGGCAAAATTTGTGATTTCTTGCGTTAGAATCAACTTACGATTCAGCTGACTTGCAGTTTTTGAAATGTTCTGTAATTCGACATGTCGGAAGTATATTAATGTCTGACGATAATGATTACTTCCATTTTTTGTGTTATTCCATTTCCATTCTGTAACAACATTTTTCATATTGAAAATTGTAAAATTTTACCACACGCGTTACGTAAAATATATGTTGCTTACGTTTTGCGTTCTATTGAAGTAATGAAACAGTTAAAGGCTAGGATGAAAGAAAAATAATTGAATTTTCATTTTTCTACTATATTTTTATTTCAAAACTGCTTGGTTCTTTAGGAATAAATCATAAATAGAAGTTATGGATTACTACTGCCATGATGAGTTGGATCCTTTCGTTTTGTAACAATTTGATTTTACTAGTTTGTAAATAAAATCGTTTGGGAAAGTTGTTTTTCTTTCTTCTTAACCTAGTGGAAAGCTCAGAGACCATTATAGATATGTTCAGCAATCCAGGTTAGTATTTTAATTTTAGTGGAGTGTGTGCCAGACATCACTCTAAAAGTGTTTTATATTATCATGTCTCTTTACTAGAGCTATAAAGAGCAAAAAAATATAGATGATTTGCATGTCTATATCATTAGCAATATCTGAGTCTTTATCACTGTGTAAAATTATTCAATTGTTTTGTTGTTATCCAAGTTCCTCATGCTTTTGTTGTCAATACTAATACTCTTAATAGTTTTCTTATTATAATTATTGTACTTCCACTATATTCTAACATACTATTTTATTAAAATTTTTGTGAGTGGTCGAAGTGATGAGCCATTGAAGTGAAGTGTTAGAGGATAAAAGGAAAATATAAATGTTTGAGTTGTGAAGTGTATATTTTTCATTTATTTACAGTCTGGGTAATGAAATGGGAATATGTATCTAATTATGGATGCTATTTATTTTAAAATAAAACAGTCCCTGAACTTGTTTATTGTGTGAGATGCCATTGATTTTGTAATATCTGTTTAATCTTCAATAATATTTTAATTATGGGTTAATTATCCAAGAACTTGAGGAAACTGTTTCTACTTTCTTCCTTCAATCATTGATTACCTTCTTAATATACATCAGATTGTGATTTGGTATATTTACTTGTACATCAGTTATGTCAGAGATATGCTATAATAGCTTGATACTGGTATTATAATGGTTGCTTTAGGTAAAAGAAGGACTTACCTTACTCAATTTCTTTTCTTTATAGTTTCTTTTAATTGACACAAAATATAGAATCATGATCTATGACTTTACCCCATAATTTATTAGCTATTAAATCAAAATTGAATTTCCTGATGCTATTGACTTGCCACATTGCCATTGACTTGACATGCCACGAAATTGAATTTTGTTACATGATTATGTTGTCTTATGATTCATATTAATTTAGTTTTATGTGTACTCAACTTTGGCACGATTGTGTACATTAATTCTGTAGCCCGAACCTGGCCCGGGTTTTGCTCCGGTTTTCCATTGGGTAGAGGCGGATTTCTTATACAGGTTCTCTAGGTTTTGTCTAGGGGCATGTTTATTGTAATAATAAATCATGAATTTAGTGTTATTTCAATTCTTATGATTTTTAAACACTATACTCAGAATAATCTATAGTTCGATAATAATTTGTACATGTAAATTTTTTGCATTGAATTACAAACATATTGACATTCTATTAGTATTATAACTTGCAGCTAACTTTTTATCTTATCTAGGAATTTTTGCTGAAATTTTTGAATTCACCTCTGCCTTAGGGCCCTTGATTGGTATTGATGGGATGGTCCCTTGCTTGCTTCCGGAGAGTAAATTAGTTTATTGTCCTCCACGTGGTCATACATATGCAGTTTGTACTGCTTTTTTTGACAATAAATTTATTATTATCATTATAATTTTTGTTTTCTATGTTCAGTATTTAATTTGATGTCTGATTATTAGGATGAAAATGGTTATAAGTAAAGGAGTGGGACAAACATGGATCCCATTAAGAAACGCATTTTGCCTAATATTAGAGATCCGATTATAATATTTAGTAGTTGGTAATACAATGTTATTATTTCTACATTGATTATAGATAATTTTAATTTATATTAACTGAACAAATACTAATATCCTATCTGTCATGTCATCAGAAACTCATGACACTAGTTAAGGGAGATACATATTATAAAGTATTATTTCATGGTAGTAATTTGTTAGTTTTGCAAGAGAACTGTGAATAATTTTTAACAAATTGTTTATAAAAATTATATTTTCTTTCCAAAAAATTTCCATCATGTTTGTATTCAAAGGTTTTGATTCAAGAAATGTATATGTTTATTTCATTAACACAACTTCCCAACAGTATATTTTGGTAATTAATTTCGGCTCAATTAACTCAATTTTGAAAACCACAGAATTGAGGGTATATAGTGGAGTTTGATTATTCTGCTATTTCTGTGTGATATATTTAATTTTAATTTTTACATTGAAAGTTTGAATAACTGATTTTGGGAGACTGCTATTTGATCTTTATTCTTATTAATGAAATCTGATTAGACATTAAAGACTGAAACAATAACATTATATTAGATATGAATACGACAATGATCGATATTTAGGGACAAATTATAGATGAGAATGAAAACGGGCCCTCATCACAATGTTGAATGCGCAGTGTTCTGAAGTCAATGTATGTATCATGAAGAGAAGAAAACTGGTCACATTAAGGATACCAGTTCTAGTGTAGGGTATGGATTCCTATTTTACCTTATTGCTGGAAGAGTATTGTGTTCAAATGTCTACAGTGTGAAGATAGGTATCAAAAATTTTATTTTTTATTCTTTTTGGTTTTTTAAAAATATTATTCATTGCGGCAATTCTAATAAAATAATTTTGATACCTTTTTTCTAACTTTTGATTGCATTGGAATTATTTATATTTTATTCATCACCATTAATTATTGAAAATGTATACAATTAAAGCTTAAATTATTTTTAGAATGAAAACTGCAACGAGATTTGAAAGTTGGTTTTCCCACTATATAAATAAATATTTTTTGTTTTCATTGAAATTTTTTGTTGAAAAAAAAATATTTTTTTTTGCATTATTCAATGAGTAGTAAATTATTGTGTATTTAAATAAGTATATTGGTAAAAAATAAAATATTTATCTTTCTAGAGAATATCCTTAGAAACTTCTAACAATTTTGAGGATAGGTTATATGTATCCTTTGCCCAGATTTAATGAATATTCCTTGCTGAAAATGCACCCATGGGTGCCAAACATAGCAAAGATTCCATTTCCATCAGGCACATATTTGAGGCATGCAATAAGCAAATATTCCTTGGAATGTGGAGGAGAAAACAATACATACTGCAATAAATTAAAAAGTGCCATGTATAGAAACAATATATTACATGTAATAAAATACAGTGATTTAGGATGATTGTAGATTATTCTGTCAATGTATTCCGAACAGATTTTTGAATCAAATGAAGGATGCTAAAACAGTTTATTATGTGAAGGCAATAAAACACCTTGGCGAGGGCGCAACCCCCTAATTGGGGGTCTGGAGGTAAAACCCAATCTTATATAAGCCCCTTCGTGTAACTGATTCACTCACTCATTCATTCGCTCACTCATCTAGTAATCATAAGTATTAGGTACTTCTACTAGTCGTAAAAGCATGAAACTTGGTTCATCTTGTAGCTGGAGAATGACAATGAATGTTAAAATTCCTTATATTTGACAGTATCAATTTAAGAGTACAATTTTCGGTGATTTAATATTACGTAAATCACACGAAAACATTAGCTTGTGGGTGTGCCATGCAAACTTGTCAAAGTCACCTCAAATGTTCGTTGACAAAAGTATTGTACGTCTAATGGCGGCGAACTGCAGAAAAATGGTATTGGGATTTTAATCAAAGGATAATGCAAGTTATTAAAGGTTTTATAGACGTGTTAAAAGTATTGTGTACTATTTTGTGTTTAACTGTCTTGTGTTTTTTGTGGAAAAATTAAGTGACAAACATCGTATCTTTGAAAACTAATTTGAAACGGCATCAATGACTAGTTCCCAATCGTAATCGTAGTCAAATTTCATTAGTCGAAATAACATTTTTTGTATTAATGTGTCGTATGCGTTTTTGTGAAAGATTAACTCAGGTACGTATTTGTATTATTATTTATATAGCAAATATGCTAATTGTATACGTTGTCAAAGTGTGTTTTTAAATTCGTGAGATTCTTAGAAGTGTATCATTTTCCTAGACATGTTTGATATGGTTTATTATTTGTGGTTTTTAGATTAGGTGACAAAATTAACGCTTTGGATTATTTTGTGGTGTTTAGATTAAAATTCATTTAATGATCTTAAAAAGTGCAAAAACAAAGTTCATATTAAATTAGAGATTGTTTTTATTTTATTAATATGTTCTTGTTGAGCCAATTTAAGTACGCAACGGGCGAGAGCAATTTGTATAGATTCCTTGATTCAATACAAAAGTTTGTTTACGTTCTTAAAGAATGGAGTTTTAGGCTACGAACAATAATTTTTACCATGTAAAACAATGTTAGGTTAATTTTGTATTTCAAAACAGTACACAGTACTCAAGAAGAATATAAAACACTATGTGTTGAATTGTTTTGTCTTTGTGGAAAAATAAAGTGACAAAAATCGTATCTTAGAAATATTTGAAACGGCATCAATGACTAATTCCCAATCGTAATCGTTGTACAAATTTTATTCGTTAAAATAACATATATTCCTTAATGTGTGGTATGCGTTTTTGTGAATGAATTGCTCAGGTACGTATATGTATTTTATTTGCAATATTTACTTTGCTAAAGTATGTTTTCTAATACCTGTGATACTTATAAGTTATCTAACCTTGACATGTTTGATATAACTCGCTTTGAATGTATTCGTAGATTTGAGATTACAAATTGTTTAACGATCTATAGAAGTGAAAAGTTTAAAGTTGATCAATTATAAGTTATATAGTTTTTATTTTATCAATTAGGTCTGGTCAAGATAATTCATGTAAAACCAGCAGACCGTGGCATTTTGAATAGTTTCCTTGATTCATTTCGAAAGTTCGTTTACGTTCTTAAAGAATTATGTTTTAAGCTAGAAACAATTATTTTTACCATGTAAAAGAATGTTAGGTTAATTTTATATTTCACAACATTATTATATAAAATGTATTTATTAATTTCTTTAATAAACATTCTATTTCGGAATCTCTTACAATACGTCCAACAGTGGACCGAATTTACATTTCGTATTCTTTGCAAAGATACTCAGCGAAATTCAGTAAGTAAATTTTGCATTCTTTAAGTAATTTTATTTGAGGACATTTTAAACAGAATCTGAAGAATAACAATAAGTTTCCAAACGTAATTGTTGTCAAGTTTTATTCGTCGAAATAACATTTGTTAATTAATGTGTCGTATGCGTTTTTGTGAATGCTTGGCTAAGGTACGTATTTGTAAATTGTATATATTGCTAGGATGCTTATTCTTTACGTTTCCAAAATGTGTTTTTGAATACGTGAGATACTTATAAGGAATGGATCATTTTATTCAACGTGATTGATATTACTTTTAATTTTTAAAAGATTAATATTATTTTGAATATTTAAAATTTTTCTTTACAATCTTCAAAAGGGCTAAAACTAAGATCATTATAAATTATATATCGTTTTCGTTATATTAATGTGTTCAACAGGCCATGGAAATTTGTATTGATTCCTTGATCCCTTGAAATAGTTTGTAATTATTATAATAACATTCACTACTTTGAAATCTTTTACATGTCCAACAATAAAAAGTATTTGCGTTTTACTTTCATTTCAAAGAGACTCAGCGAAATATAGAGATAAAATTCTGCTATTTTAATGTATTTTTTGTTGACATTTGAAACTTGAGCACTAAAATAACAATGATAAGTTGCAAAACGTAGTCGTAAAATTTTATTCGTTAAAATAGCTTTTATTCAATAAAATGAAGAAAAAGTACAGTCAATGTTTAGTTTAGGTATTTGTATTTTATTTTTATTGCAAACATGCTTATTAATTACACTGCCAAAATTAGTTTTTGAATACGTGAGATACTTATGAGTGAATCATTTTCCTTGACATGTTTGATGTTACTTTGAATTTTTTGTTGTTGTAAATTTGAGACTGAAATTCGTTTTACGATTTTTAAAAGTGAAATTAATGAAATCATTCTGAATTATATTGTTTTAATTTTTTATTCAAATGTTTGTTTACGTTTTAAAAGATTAACGTTTTAGGCAAGAAACAGTAATTTATGCTATGTAAAAGAATGTTAGTTTCTTTTTATATTTCAGAATATAGTTTTTGCGTATTTATAAATTTTATTAGAAAAATTTACAATTTCTAAATCTCTTACAATACGTCCAACTATGGACCGTATTTGCATTTCCCGTTCATTGCAAAGACATTCAACAAAATACTGTGAATAAATTTTGCTTTAATTGTGTAATTTTTTAAGGCTTCTTAAGATACAAAATTTTAGATTAATTTAGAACGTTTTCCGTGAAAAAGAAATTTCATCTGTTATCTGTCATTTATACGTATCATTATAAGTTAGTTGTTTTACTCCTTGCAATTTCTGTATGCATGTGGCACATTTGTTTACTCCTTGAATATAGTTAGCTATTAGCATTACGACTCAAGGAATGATATATCGATATTCAATATTATTATGTTGAGTGTTCATTAAAAATATTTATCGATTTATTCTTTCATTTCGTACATGTGCTTAAGTTTATTTTGGTATTTATTTACCAATTTGCAGGAAATGAATGTAACACATGGATTGAAAATTCACATTGAAATTTTTTGAAAGGACATTGGTTTCCAGATTCGACAAATAAAGATTTGTACAAATAATGCAAGAAAGTGTACAGCGTGTTTTATAAATTGGTAATAATTAAATCAATGTTACATGCTGCAGTGTCAATACACATGTTGCAAGCATAATTTATTTTATTAATACATTGGTAACGTTGGTACGCATTTATCAAGAACATTGAGAAATATAATTAAGAATTTTTACGACAAACAAATCTGCGGAATACAGATTTATAGTCGAAAATAATTTATAATAGTAAAAACAAACAAAAGATATTTTGCAGTAAATTTTTTATTGCTATTATACTATGGCGCCGAAACCTATTTTCTGCTTTTAGATAAAGTGTCACCGGATGCACTACGCGTTCGATTGACTTCGCGGTGAATCATTTGTATCTAGCAAAAAAAAATCCCTTTGGTTGCCTTATAACGGCCGCAGCCCGTTATTTGTGGGTCTGGGGGTGTATCGCCCCAGCGAGCAAGGCGAGTCTCATCTTATATAAGCCCCTATGTGTAAGTCATCCGCTCACTGATCTAGATATCAGAAGTATAAGGTACTTGTACTAGTCGTACAAGCATGAAGCATAGTTCATCTCGTAGCTGGTGAAGGACAATGAATGGTAAAATTCCCAGCGTCTAACCCCCAGCAAGCTAAGCGAGTCCCTATATTAATAAAACCCTATGTGTAAATGATTCACTGATTGACATATCAGAATGATATATACCTTTACTAGTCGTACAAGCATGAAATTTGTTTTTTCTTACAGCTGGAGAATAGCAATGAATGTTTAAATTAAAGGCTAATGTTCTAATGGTCAGACAAGCTGCGTTTGCAAATTGTTAGAAAAAATGATAAATCGTCGCCTTGTTTGGTCTCTGGAATCGCGAAACCTTCTGTCCACTATCCAATGTGGTTTCAGAAAACAGCGGTCAACGCTAGACCACCTTGTTGCGTTGTCATCTACCATCTCATCAGCTTTTGTATTAAGGGAACACCTCGTGGCTGTATTTTTTGACTTGGACAAGGCTTATGATACAACCTGGAGATACGGAATCTTACGCACATTGCATACGTGGGGATTCCGTGGTTGTCTTCCTATGTTCCTGGAGAGCTTCCTATCACAACGCTCTTTCCGCGTTCGCCTTGGTACTTATTTGTCATCGAGTCACCCTTTGGAAAATGGTGTCCCACAGGGTTCAATCTTGAGCGTCACTCTCTTTGCCATAGCCATAAATAGCATTGCGTCATTGGTTCGAGAACCGGTACATGGGTCTCTTTGTTGACGACTTCGTCATCTAATGTTCGTCTAGCAGCTCTCTGTCATCGAGAGGCAACTGCAATTGGTTTTAAACCGTTTACACGAGTGGAGCATGTCTACCGGCTTTAGTTTTTCTGTATCCAAGTCATGCTGCATGCATTTCTGTAGGATATACCATCTCCATAATGATCTAAATCTTTTTCTTGGGGCCCAACGTCTGCCCTTCGTTGACTCCGCAAAATTCCTGGGTCTCACATTCGACCGCACACTAACTTGGCGCAATCACATCCGAAATCTACAATCCCGGTGTAATTCTTCCCTCAATCTCCTTCGCTGCTTAAGCGCATCATCATGGGGCGCAGACCGCACTTGCCTTCTTCGTCTGTATAGAAGTCTCGTACGGTCTGTATTAGATTATGGCAGTATTGTATACGCCTCCGCATCACCGTCGACACTCAGGACACTTAACAGTATCCATCATGCAGGAGTCCGCATTGCAACTGGTGCTTTCCGCACTAGTCGCATAGAATGCTTACTAGTAGACGCTGGCGAACCATCTCTTAACAGGAGACGTGACATTCTACTTGGATCTTACGGAGTGGAACTGATGGGGATTTCAAGTCACCCCACTCGGCAACACGTACATTCTCCGAAATTTATTTTATCTTACGCTGCAAGACCTTCTTTACCCCGTCCAGCGGGTGTCCGCTTTAAACAATTGCTAGATGAAAATGTCATCACACTACCTCCCGAGCTGAGTCTGGCATTACTTCCACTTACTTGTGCCATGCTCCTTCCTTTCTCTTTTCTGACCTTCCTTGGTCACCTCTTGTTCTTTTCGATCCCGACGCTATTAGGGTTAGGGTATCTTTCATTTTCCTCTTCTTCTTCTTCTTTTTTTAAATGTTTTTAGTAAAGTGAGATATGTTGGGATTTCAGTTTTGAGTTGTAATTCAGGAGGGTTTTTAGTGGGTATGGCTGAGTCATTCGGCGAGTCCCACACGCGGGGAGAGTCATGTTGGCTCTCCCTAGTGCTTAACTGCATTTTCCCTACCTGTACAAGTTTTAAGGGCTCTAATGACCTTTGATGTTGACGAGCCCTAAAGCCCCACAAAAAAAATGTTCCTACGTCAGGTTTAAGGGTTGCTATAAGATCGTCTCTTCTTGGGGCATGGCAAGCCGAATGGCAAACTCGCGCCTTGAAGCTGAGGAAGGTAAATGACTCCGTTAAGACCTGGGGGTCATCGTCCCGTGCGAAGATACATGAAGTAATTATTACACGTCTTCGTATTTGCCACTGCTATCTTACCCATGGTTATCTCTTACGCGGTGAACCTCGTCCCATTTGTGTTACTTGCAACACAACACTTACCGTGTAACACTTTCTTCTGGAGTGTCTCAAGTATAGTACCAGACGACGGCTACACAATCTACCCAACAGTTTGAACGTTATGCTGGGACAAAATTAACCGATTTTGATACGTCTTTTTAGATTTCTTCAGAAATGTGGTCTCTGGAACAGTATCTGATCTTTTTTTTTCGTATGTCATAGCTCAAATTCATACACAAAACGGGGCTCCTCCCACAAGTTCTCGGGAAGGTTTGGATTAAAATGCTTTTTACTTTGAATTAATATTTTTCTCCAAATTTAATTTACCCGTCTTGTTTTTGGTTTAAATAAAAAAATAAATTCGTTTATTATATTTGGTTATACTGTAATTCGGGAGGATTCTTTAGTAGGTATGGTTGAGTCATTCGGCGAGTCCCACACGCGAGGAGAGACATGCGGGCGTAACTGCATTTTCCCTACCTGTACAATATTGTAGGGCTCTAATGACCTTAATGTCGGTGAGCCGTAAAACCCCACAAAAAAATGGTATGTCGGAGAACGTCAGAACACTCGTATAGTGATTTATCGTGATTAGTGCACGTTTTTTTAAGGTTTTATAACCATATTAATGTATTGTGTTCTTTAATTTTACAAACATTTTCAAATAAATACCAAATGTGTTTGATTTTTTCTGTCTTTGTGCAAATAAAATGATAAAAATGAATCTTTAAGGAAAATTTTGAAACAGCATCTGAAGAAAAACAAAGATAAGTTGCCATACGTAATCGTTGTGAAGATTTATTCGTTAAATTAGCTCTTATTTATTAATGTGTCGTATGAGCTTTTGTGAATGACTTGCTCAGGTACGTAGTTGTATTGTTTTTACATGGCAAATATGTTTTTTTACATTACCAAACTTTGTTTCTGAATACGTGTGATATTTAGGAATGTATCATTTTCCTAGACATGCTTCATATTACTCGCTTTGAATTTTTTTGTAGTGTTGAGATTGATATTCTTTTTACGATCTTATAAGGGTGCAAAATCTAAGATCATTATTAAGTATATGGTGTATTTTTTTCTGTAACGCATGGTCAAGCTAATTCATGTATTGTGGCCGAACGAAACGTTTGTTAATAATAATATTAATAATGTGAATTCATTTGAAAATTACTGCGCCTCGGCTAGCTCTTTCTCAGGGTTCCACGCGTAATTGGGTTAGTATTGTTTATCTAAGGGAAAGAACCATAATGGTGTTCCACACACAGGAAAACGCTTCAAGACAAATTAACTCATTAACTTTAATAAACATAAATCACATACAATTTAAAAAAACCCTCATAACCCCCAGAAGAAAACACAACTTCTTGCGAACGTAAACATGAAACACGCTGACATTACCGCCGAATTCGGCTTCTCTACAACAAATATGAATTTGAAACAAATTTAACTCCTTGAACAAACATTAAGATAATTTCTCTTTCAACAAATAAAATAAACACTGAATATACAATAACTATCGCTTCTTGAAAATGATATTACATTCATGTTGAATTTTAAAAGATAGAATTATGCGGAGTTCTTTCTTGACTTCACGAGTCATAAAGTCCAAAGTTCTGGGCCCCTCTTAACAATAAGATCTGCACTCGTCTTCTCGCAATAGCGCATGACGATATGTGTTGGATGCCACCAACAATCGTAAAAATACCTCATCCAGATAACCAATCAAGCACTGCGGTGGTGAGTGGAGGGTGCCGAGTTGACATGGCTTCGATCTCAGAACGGCTCCTGGCTGGTGACGTCACTAGCGAAAGGCTCGACTAACGTGATTTCCTCCCATAAGTTACGCGGTCTGGATGCCCTCAGGCGTAGTGCGGACTCGAACCATGGTTTGGCTTCAACTGCTGGCCTCGGTTTCTCGGAAGGACTCACCGAGTGACCACGTTCTCCGTACGAATTATGTCACGTCTCGGAATTAGAATCTGCCGCCGAAAATTCTAGCCAAAAACTAAAAACTTAGTTTCGGAAAATAGCATACTCAGAAATCTCATCTGATATTATGAACTAATCAGATAACTTTGAAAATAAAACTTAGTAGATCTGCTCACGAAAAATCAACAAGTCTCGTTTGAGAAAAAATCTCTAGTGCCTCGAAACATCTCGAAGTAGTAGCTGCGCGAAAAATCTCTCAAGTATCTCGCGAAAAAAATCTAGAAGTGTTAAAGGATGATTNCTACGCGCTTTCTTCCACTTCCAAACTTCTCAAATTTTGAATTTCACGTGATCGCAGTTTCCAATAACATAACTGTTCCCCCTCCCGTGCCTCAGTTCCGATTGGAGATTTTGAGTATATTTCGTTATACGATCCGCCAATCCTTGGGTGTATATTCGAACGATCTTCAACCGCTGGTTTGAAACGGTTTTTTAAACAAGACGCATCTTGCTCAATTCCATGCCGGCGCGTCCCTTTAAACTTCCCATAGTTGTACGACCTTTCGGGGCTTCTACCCACACCCCCTCTTGCCTACGATTTCTATACACTAATAAAACCTTTTCCCGACAGGTCCTAGCTTGTTGTGACGTGGGTTACTGCACTCTTACCAGATGTGAGTGTCTCTTTACTCGGCAAACAGCGCGTTATTTTCCATGCCCGCACTCAACGGTGGCCCTTTTAAATTTAGTGGAGTGAGGAAGCACTCCTCCGTCGCTCGTTCTCCGTATCTCAAATGCCCGAACAAGGCTGATTTCTATTGTTTAATTACTGAATTAATCAAATCTTACAGTATGTATTTTCTGTTCATGCAAAGACATTTAGCAAACCACGGGGGGTGTAGTTATCTTTATTTATGTAATTTTTAAGGCTCTTTATCGCAATATTTTGTTGCATCCGTTGCATAAAACACGTGAAACTTTCTCTACAGCGGGATTATCATGAAAAGTGCCTGGATTTGCTTCAACACCATCAATTAATGGTAAAACAACCAAAGTGTCTACACACAAGGAAGCAGCTGCCCTTACCAAATAGGAGTGCAGTAGCTACCTTTGCTGCATCTACTATCTAGCTGCTTCGCCAATCGAAACAAAACCGAAAACAGTCACTAATGACTCCATTGCTATGTGCGGCAAATAGCCAACCCTCCATCCACGAAGTAATGCCTGACAGCGGTCTCGTGGGAGGTGTGACGACGTTAAGGGAGGTAGTTTTATTGGGCAGAAATCCCGCTCGCCTTTGGTATGGGCTGCTAGGTGTCTTAAGATTTCCATCTGCCTTCGCAAGAAACACACTATCCTCCATTCCCTTTCGCACATACAATGTTAAATTCTCATTTGTATCTTTTTAAGATAAGATTCGAAATCTCCATGACCTGTGATGAATTCCATCACCCAGCCATTAGTTGTAAACCATATTTTATTCTCTCCCTCATACGTTACATCCTTAATATATTTATACGTCAGTCTTGATAGTGAAGTTGAGACATCTCTTGATAGTGAAGTGTGCATGAATGTTCACAGCAACCCTGTTTTTTTTATAGTTATCAATTCCTTTTCATTATGTTATATCAACGAACCCAGAGTATCCGGGATAATGGGAGGTCGGGGTCGCATGGATAAATGAAAACATCGATGAATTGAGACACTTTTTATGTAATGAATTATGTACGTATACATACATACGTGTGTACAATGTCACGTTATCAGGTGTTGAAATGTAAATGATCTGAAATTAAATATGAATGATCTGACCGTAACAGTTGACAAGAACACACACAAAACGGTTAAAGATCATTATATTACTGATAATGATTATTTTATACAAGTTAAGGGCTCCTTGTTGATAATGAATCAAAAATAATGATTTTTTAAAATGTTGATGTGTTTTCACGAAAACCTTATACGTAGACTAGAAACTTAGACATGTAGAGGAGGTCGTATCTGGACCTTGAAACGTCATCGTCCATTCAGTTCCAGATAATGTATAATGTACAAATTGATATTGACATTGATAATGAAGTTTGTGAATAAAGAACAGATTTTAATTATTGATTGTCTATAATATCACACTAAATTTTAATTTTCTGTCTTATTTATCCTTAAACTTAAATAACCTTTTATTATTGTAAAATGTATACTTTTAGTACGTTTTATTTTCTGTATGTAACCGAGCACTGCTTACTTTCAGTTTAATATATTAGTATTTTCATATTATTTAATATGTACCTGAATGTTTCTACATTCACGAAACATGAATGTAAAGAAGAAACTTTATTTGAATGTTAACCTTTTGAATTATAGGGTTTAAACAAGTTGCTTCCAAGATAATTCTTGAATTGTCTTTTTCCTTCGTCTTTTTCGTATCTTCATCTTCTATTATTTCCTCTGTTAAAGAGCGATGCAAGACTTTAAGTTTTCTTTCTGTTGTGTAACAATTTTAATTTCTTGAAAATCAAGCGAAGAGTATCACAGAATGTAAAACACAGGAGAGTCACGAAAGAGAATTAATACATACGTAACTATGAAGAGGCGCGGACAGCTTTAAAACAGAAAATAAGCAGCGCAAAAATTGAAGCGTGGGAGAAATTTTTAGGAATAGAGTTTAGAGGAATCTTGCTGGCGCCATATCTGATGTGTGTAGACAGGATCAAAAGAAAAATTTGACACTAGCAAGAATGGTACCGAGGAAGAAACAACAACATGACACTATACAGTAACGGCGTTAGTGGATAATTTAGCGGTAGATACAGTTAAAAGAATTGTACGAGAAGAAATTGAAATAGGAGAGTATACTATAGCTACAGAGGGGAGGAAACTTCAACAGTCCGACACAGATGAAGGCAGTGAAGAAGCTCAGGGTATGAAGACGTAACTTACGAGTTGGTTTAGAGAGTGGTCAACAAGTATATAAGGTTTTATGTATTCTGTATAAGTGCAAAAGCTCATATTTTCCAATTGTGTGGAAGATTGGATACATGAATATCAAAGAGATAAAAATCCATCTGATCTCGCGTCATGTTGACCCATCACCCTCCTGCCGGTGCACGAGAAAATTCTGGACAAATTAATAACAAAATGTTTGCTCAAGTACTTACAAAATGGGGCACAATTTGGCTTCAGAAGGGGATTAAGTACTGAGGATGTTGTTCTCAAACTACTGGATAATCTGACAACTAGGAATGAAAAATACGTGTTATGCATCTTTTCGGATTTCAAAGGCGCTTTCGACAGATCAAAAAGAACATTAATTTTGCAAACAATGAATATCGTAGGAATTCCAAATTTCTTGTATACAATCTTTATTTCGTATTTAGAAAACTAACGTATATTTTTTTTAAATTAGTGGATAGCGTACAATTGAGGAATTGAAGGTGAACTGTCCAAAAATGTCTACATTGGGCCCTGTTATGTGGATTCTTTTGTTGAATAACCTCCTAGAGGATATGAGTTTAGCAAAGGTACAGTGTGTCGCATACACCGACATTATGGCAATGGTGTTGGAGGGGAGAAGCAAAAGACGATTAGAATAAAAAGCACCAAAAGTTATAAACCTGTGTGAAACAAGATGAACAAAATTACGGCTATTTATCTCAAAAGATAAAAAAAATGTGGTTTGGTCCAGATCCGAAAGTGCTGATTAACGGGGGGAAACTGGCAATCGTGCGAGAAACTTAGTATTTAGTATGATACATGAAAAGTTCTCCTGGAGTCATCTAAATTATCAAACAAAGAAAATTAAAAGCGTTTAGTATAACATGGTAATTGGATTTAGCAAATTTAATATCACGAACAAGGAGCTGAATCTTTTGTACAGTGGATGATTAAGATCGATCCTATGTTTGGGGACACAGAACAGCTAATGTGATCTTCGAGAGAAATTTGAGGCAATTCAGAGATCGTGCGTAAGTAGTTACTCCAAGATTCAGTCAAAGGGTTAAGGAGGTGGGATAACAGTGCATAAGGGAGAGAGCCTTCAAACGTATAACTGACGTCACCTTTAGAGAAGGAAACAAGAAATGGTTCTCTGTTGCTGATATTTCTGACATAGGTCATGGAAATTTCCAAGAACGCCCCAAACTAAGTGTAAAGGTATTCCACAGATAGTACACACAAGTCAAAATACTTGGTGTATCCCCACTTTATGGGGGGGGGGGAGTCATCGGGACTACTTTGTACACAAGTAGATGTCCTGTTATAAAATATTAACTTGAGGAAATGCGTTCATTTCCAGATATTTTGATAGCCAACTTAAAAACCCTCTCTATATGTTTATCTTACCGGCAATGTATGAAACTCAGCCATTGTATAGGCAACGTAAGCATTTTATGGAATACCGGGCTTTATAGGCAAAGTATGAGTATTGTTTGAGAATATTTAAAAATTATTTTATACATTTTATAAAAATTATTTTCGTAGACATTTTATGGAAAGANTTTTTTTTTTTTTTTTTTTTTTTTTTTTTTTTTTTTTTTTTTTTTTTTTTTTTTTTTTTTGAAAGTATGAATTCCTCAAAATACAAATGTTATTTTGAAAAACTAATGAATTTAGTGCTATTAAAGTACTGTAAGATTATAAATTACCAAAAATTGGGGTAGAAAAGATGTTGAAAACCTACTTAAAGGTTTGCAGCCAGAAGAGCTGCGTATGGTGTTCTCTTGATCTCAGATTGATAAGATCTATTTTTCACATTGAACAAAACGCAATCCTTCATTTCAGCAGTCAAAATTGATTTCCTGCTTCCAAGAATAGAACATATTTTCAATATCTTCATCATCTTTCAAAACTACCTTGGCTTAGATATTAGCGTTGCTTCCCATGCGCACGACCAGGGCCACGAATGTTCAATGCTAATCGCGTGACGCGCAAAGAGGCGCGACTGCCCTGCCCAAGCGGAATCTTTAATCACTATCTTCACACTTTTCAGGTTGGCGGGCTTTTTAATCCCTTCGCATGGTTTATAGATATTCCATTTCCTAATAATTTTATTTGAATTTAGATTTATTTTCTATATTAAGCTTGATATTTTTTATATATTAAGTTGTAAGGCAGTAAGGAAAATTACTCTTTATCTGTGGAAGGAGAGAAGAAAAACAACAAAGAAATAGAATAAAAAGTACAAATTTATTCATAAAAATTAATTGTATATTAATATTATATCAATGATACAGAACTTCATAAACATCTGTCTGCTTTTCTCAAGTACTGTAGTAAGAATTTTTTTTCAAACACATAGGAAATGATAAAATATATGTTTTGTTACACACAATACACTTAGTTTTGCACGAGATGAGTTAAATACACTAAGAGAATAAATTGAGTAATCACATTTATTGACCAGTTATATTAACAACAATTAAGACTACAATACCCATGTCATTCTCAAGTGCACAAATGTTTCGTAGTATTTTCAATATAACATGTTCTATATTCAATCCGAAATTAAATTCTCAACTAAAAGTTAACATTTCACAAGGTCAAACCTGGAAATGAGACCTTTTTAAGACTAAAGCAGCAAATAAAGATGTGAAGAATGATACTCTAATCAAATCATGACACGAAACTAACACTATAAACATTAAGAAACTAAACATGATTTACACAACAAAAATTAAATTATTCTTTATAACATTCTATTCTCAAATTTGTATTAATCAACGCTTTCTCTGACATATCTCATTATCCTTATAAGAACACCGAGCCTTATTATAGATAGTCAAAAAACAACTTAGATTCACATTTAAAATTAAAAATTAATCATCTCTTTATTTCATCATAATGAAAATATTTGGGTTGACCTTAGTTGACAACGTTTCGAGGCTCTAATTTTGGCTTTTGACATTTATATTATCAATAATCGTACAAATATCAGCTTTAATACAAGGAATATGTGGTAACACCACATTTTATCTTCTCAAGTTGTCTACTATCTTTATTAGTCTTATGTACATTAAAATATTTCCAAATAATTCTATTATAGAATCTCTCAGGATAGTCATTATGCATCAATATATCTTTAATAATATCTATATTTTTATTAAAAAATTCCGGATGTGATATCTTACTAACTCTATGTAGTAATCCAACAACAACACTTACGTGATTCAATCCATAATTCATTAGTTTGTCAACACTACTTGGTTTCCTAAACGAGTAAGTTAAAATTTCACCTGAGTTATTAATGATCTTAACATCAAGAAAGTTTATACATTTATCTTCAATCTTTAATGTAAATTTCAGATCATCACAAAAATTATTAAATTCATTTAACAACTTAAAAATATCATCTCTAACAATCATAAACGAATCATCAACATATCTCATATACATTCTAACATCAAATTTTTTCAAACATACTTCGTCTAATTTCATCACAATCTCACATAGTGCCACTCAAAATTCCTCCAATAGGGGTTCCATTCACCTGTTTATATTTCCCATTGAACACAAAACTATTGGGTTTAAGTACTAATTCAACACCTTTAATTATTTCAGATACAGGAAGGGACCAAATCTACCTTACGGTCCAACGCCGTAGAAAAATAACCTTATTCTTCGTATATCCTTCCGCGAGTGCTGCTACCTCCACCATCGCCTCCATCTTCACACATACAACATATTTTCTTAAAACTAAATCGCCGGGTCTAACAAACCTAACATCATTGTTCATGGCTAACCTAACATCATTGTTCATTATAATTGTTCATGGCTCGCTGTCGCGAGCCATATTATAATTAACATACCCCTAACATACTAACATAAACGGTGGCGGAGAGAAGAAAATAGTGCGGAACAATATTACTTTATAACTACCGTAAATATGAAGAGCGAAGAATACGGCTTATATTTTCGGAACCGTAATAATATTTGTAGTATTATGACATTAATCATTTTTTCGAACCCTCTTTGGACCATATGCTATACTTTGGCCGAAACATGTTAACCACATCAAATGATATCATACTATACCTAACAGGAATTTTACTCCAACCACCGATCGCACGTATTCATGTGGGCAGCCATGGGCAGCCTTCCCCGGGATTCGGTGTCCCACAGAGTGCATTTATTACTGTAATATTTCAAAAAATACAATTAATACCACCTCATAGAATACGTTAACATACTATACACTCCACGAAAAATAAATTACTTACCCGGGCGAAGACATTTCGGCTCTAATCCACGGAAACGATCAAAAAACCTCGCTCGCAAGAAACACACGACCGTACTGCTCGCGAGTCAGCAGCAATATGGCGGTTGCTTTCGTTAGCTTTCGAATTAAAGTTCTGAAGTGTTGAATAAGAGCGATCTAGCGGTTGCAAATGTCACTATTACAGGGTTGTAGTCTACTTCTTCAGCTCTTCTTGAGAATCACAAATTTTGTGAGATCTTCGTACTGTACTCCATAATTAATATGAATTCACCATCTAGCTGACACTGAAAATCAATCAGGTCTACCTGACAACAGTTTCGTAACGTCATAGGTTTCACAACAATACTCTTTTTAATTAATTTTTTTTTCTGGCCAAGCTCACCAAAGATGGATGTACAGCTCAACATCTTGACGTGTAACGTTTTCGTAGTTGGTTGGACGTTCTTTCAACATTCCACGTCCTCCACGTTCAATAGTCAAATAAGCTTCATGAAGTACGTGAAATAACTCAAGAGTTTGTGACATAGGCATTGATGTGACCAGGGCGCTTGCAAAACTAAGTGTATTGTGTGTAACAAAACATATATTTTATCATTTCCTATGTGTATGAAATTTTTTTTTACTACAATACATGATAAAAGCAGACAGATGTTTATGAAGTTCTGTATCATTGATATAATATTAATATACAATTAATTTTTATGAATAAATTTGTACCTTTTATTCTGTTTCTTTGTTGTGTTTCTTCTCTCCTTCCACAGATATAGTAATTTTCCTTACTGCCTTACAACTTAATATAGAAAAAATATCAAGCTAGAGAAAATAAATCTAAATTCAAATAAAAAATATTAGAATGTGGAATACCTGGTCACATCCTGGATGTGACTAACGTTAATGTGAGAAACAAGGATTGATGAGGTGCTTGTCCTTACTTAATAGGAGAGACTACTGTTGAAATCCAAGAAAGTTGCTTAAAGAAATAATGAGAAAAATTATTGCTTAATTGTACAATAGAACCTGTTCACTAGTAAATCCCTTCAACAGTTAATGTAGAAAAGTCGATTTTTGCAACCAGTTGGTGCAAGAAAAAAATAAGTAACAAGAAATCCCGTAAATGACAAATTGTATTGTATCGATTGAAAATTCTTTTGATTATTTTATGTCTGATATGAACTTATATACGTTATTTACATACTTTAATATTTTCTATGTTTTATGCCTCATTATTCTGCTTTCAGAATATTTGCAAATGAAACGAGTCAATTTTTAGCTCCATATGAAGTGTCTGTTAAATCAAAGTCAGGATCGAGTAGTCCTCCGGAAAACTTCGAAATTCCAGCACGAGAGGGTAATAACCCTGAGACGAATAGACAACTTGGTGTATCTACATCCCATGTGAGTATGCATTACTGCATTACTGTTAGTATATAAAACCTGTTAAATTTATACTATCTAGGAGAGATTTTCTTGGCATATTAATATCATGAATTTCTTTTTGTCCCGACAAATGTGAATTTATTTACATTTTCACTTTTCATCTACCTAGCGGTTGTCATATAAATCAAAAATAAATTTATACCAGGTGGAAAATAACAATATTCAATAAAATATAGTATTGTAATATAGAATTTATTGTTAAATGTACCTGTGGAATAGAAAGAAAAATAATACTGTGAAAAAAATGAATAATTAACATTTAATATAAAAATTGGAACACGAATCAAAGTATTGTGAATAGCATAAAATTATCATATACATTAATACGCAAATATCCCCTAAAATTTTCGTTCCTATTCTACGTAACCGGTCGGAGTAAATCACACAAAGGACAGTATGATTGTATGGGACAGTAGTTTCCTATTATTACATCTGCCTCCTTTTCCTTTTCAAGATAACAGCATTTAAAAATTACATCAAGAAAAGACGCTATTTGACTCATTTATGTGTAAAGGATGTAACCTGACTACTTGAGTCGCAGTAGTTTGTTTCTGACCATAATGGTATAAATCAAGGTGCATAGAATAGTACGGTGACTTCAAGTGATTTCGAGCAAACGTGATGACCTCAAGGTACGCCATTTGTTAATTATATTTAAATTATTCAAATACTGTTCTTAGATATGCGTTGCTTCATCGCCACATGCCATAATAACGTCCTAAATGCTAAAAGGAGTGGAGAAACGGATGAGAAAACATTTCGTCTTTCTTTTTTTGTTGAAATGTATTTTTGCACAAATTTCTTCAACTATAAGAGACTTATGTCGTGAAAATGAATAGAAGCTATTTAATATCTCAGTTTTCATCCGTGCCGTGGATTATGACTAGTAGTTTCTATTTATTTAAGTATGACGACATGTTTATTTATTGACACTGATGCTCATTTGTTGACATAGTTTACATAAAAAATTTGTGTCTATTTACGAATTTAAGATTGGTGTATTTATAATAAAAATATACAATGGCAATAAAATTGTTTTGCTCTAAAATATTATCACTGTTATTACTGAGAAGATAGCTACACACTATTTTATATTGGTCGTTGATATATTATTTTCGTAATGAACATACTGCAAAATAATCAGAACTGATACAAAGAATAATTATAATTTTGTTTCTGAAGAAAACTTTCATTTTAGAAATTACAGAATAATTCCAAGGATTATAAAGATTCAATTTGAACGAACGGTGTATACAACTAAATCTTCCAGATATATACCATTTCATGAGCCATCCTAGTACTTGGACTCGTGAAAATAGGCGAAAATGCCCATTTTCCTGTACTTTATACTGGCAAAGTGTCTGCCTTTACGCCATTCGCATCGAGCAACAACGAAAGTATGGTTCACTTTCCATTCTATGCACCTTGGGTATAAACAATATTCCTAGGGAATTGTTAACTACGTCATGCTTCATCGCACATTATCATATTCTATTCATAATGGTTCTGATGCTCTTTTTATTTTGTTTGATGCTTAATATGAAAGAGTGAAACTTGCCTACATCTTGCTTAGTGGATGAGGTAAAGGAGTACCTGACATATTATCCAGGTAAATAAAATAGTCTCGCTACATACAAGTTCGTATATTTGTTTTATTCAATTTCCCGTGCGAATAAATCGCTCAGATTATGTAGAATGTCATGTTTTCTTTGATCCAGAAGTTGTGTGTGTGTTGTGTTATTTGAAAATCAGGCATAAGATAAATTACTTTCATGTACCATACTTCCTCCTTCATTTTTCTTTAGAAATCCATTAAATCTGGTAATCAGTGTTAATTCCTTCTACAATTGCTTAAAAATGCTGTTATTTTTACATTTACGAGTATATTGGAAAAGCAGGAGGTTTTCTTAAGTCGAGGAGATATTTGATCGAAAAGCAGGTTTGAAGATCAACAGAAGAGGATAGGTGCAAAGTAAGAGTTGATCGAAGAAATAGATGAAAAATTGATGGAGAGGCTAGAACATTTTTATGGAGCGGAAAAGAGTAAGTGTCCAGAAGGGAAGAAAAGCGTGCGAAGGCGGAGAGGGAGCAAGTATGGAGAAAATGAGTGAGTTGGAGGAACCAATAAGATCGGAACTTATAAAACTGCATCGGTGATGCAGAGAGACTAATGCAAATATGGTAGGACAGTAGGGAAGTAGCATGAGAGATAGTGTTTATGTTGGGACAAGAAAGCATTCTTGATAGTGCATGAAGGGAAAACAGCTGACGTTGTGAAGAAAACGATTGAATCTTCTTGTAGTATATTGTAGAGCGTGAAGAATGGTTTGGATGTCACATAATATGAAGAAAATTGGATAAAATTTAGAGGTCGCACAAGTAGAAAATGTGTTTTTTTAAATTGTTTTGTAATTACTATATTAAAATATTGTAATTTTCTTAAAATACATTAAAATTTCCCGATTCTTTGTGAAATTTTGATTAAAGTAATACCATGTAATTTGATTCATTACAATGAATTTCACTTGAGAAAAGTATTTGTTAAAACGCAGTCATAAAATGTGACGACATTGAATTATATTTCAGCAAAGTGAATTTGAAGGTCGGTTTTTCTCAGGATACCTCATCAGTTTTCACAGTTGAACTGTTGGATGTCAAGATCACTCTAAAGAATTAATTCGGAGGTCTTACCTATTATGTATGAAAACTTTACCGCAGTTCAATCTTCCGCGTACATTGATGCTCCACTTAAATTCAATAAAAAGAATACTACGCCATTCACAATATGAAATTTTTTTATCACTGATTATTTTCAGATTCAATATATGGATTTTAATTAATGTGATATATAAAAATATCTTACATGTAGATTCGGTAAAAAATTTATGCAATCGACGGTTCATTTTAACTACTTAGAACAAATATTGTTTCTGTTCATCGTTTTATCTTATAGAATTGAATTTTGTTACCAGAGCCACACCCTTTTCAGCAGTGTCATTAATAACTTTTAAAAAGGACAAGTGAGTTTTATCTCTTTGAAAATGTATATTAAGTTTCCACTAGCAGGGATCTTCTCGGAGAAAATCTCGTAAGGAGACTGTATGCATGTTGGGGAACTATTTCGCTTACATCACAATGATTTTTCCAATGTTCTAGCTCATTGTCTGATTTATAATTAATCACTTTGTAGCCTCTTCGTGATTACTATTATATTTTAAATATCGAACCATTCTTCTTTCAGTATCATGTGACACATTTGAATCAAAAAACACTAAGCTAACATCTTCGGATAAATAACATAAATGGTTTGTTAACTTTGCAAGGGCTGCTGAGCTCAGCATCGCGTTTTCTTGTTTGTAATTTATCAATATATACAAAAAATGTACTTCATATAGCACTTGTAGCAGTGAACCACGATCTAATATACAATTTGAAAATGAAAATGTTTATATCCCACGCACATATTTCTTCTTTTTTGTAAGCATAAACTGATTTTTAAATGAATACTTTGAGAGAATATAACGCATAAAGCAATCCACCTAGCGTGGTGCACCTGGAGGTCAAAAACGATAATTTGCAGTTGTTTTTTCTCCCAAAAATGTAATCAGTATTAAAAGTTCTGTGTAATCTGCTCGTGAAGAGAATATTTAAAAACAAACAAAACGTGTCAATAATTTTCGTCATATTATTTATTAAATTTTTTAAAATCATTTTTCCTGGATCTACTGCAAGATAAATAATAAAATTGCCGATTTTTTAGAATTCAGCGCATCAATACCAGCTTAATTTTTTTAATGTATCGATGTTTGGCCAGAATTTCTGAAATCTTTTAAATAGCCCAACATCTCGACGTGTAGTCGTTTGTACAAATCTTCTTTCTTATACATTCTTCAGAATAAGCTCACATGGTTGACATGGCAAATATATTAAATGTTTATCAAGTTATTGTTCTAATAGAAGGTAAGTTTTATTTTGCACACCTGAACGTGATTTATAATGTTTAAAAACTTGAAATAAAATGTTTTCATGTATGTGTAGAAATGATCCAAGCAGAAATGAAAATTGAATATATTGTGGACTTATTTTAACAGATAATGCATCAAGAATTTTGAAAAACTAAATAAATTATCAAAAATGTTTTCATTTTTTCTTTTTGTTAAAGTTAACCTAAAATTGCTATTGTGTCGTAGGTAAAACTATATGTAAAAGAGATAAAATTAAAAGTAAAAGAGAAGGTCTTAAAAAGGTAATTGATACTACTATTAAAATCATTAAAGAAGTTACCTGTATTTACTGAGGCAGTATCAAATGAAATGGCTTTAATGTACAGTTCTAAATTCCATTCATGAATTGCTGTAAATATTACTTCAGTAAATTTTAACACAACTCCGAGTACCTACTCGTGGAGGAGTGTTTGCAGTCATGTGAAAATTGCGACGGACTGGGACTGGAACCCGGGGTTCCTTACCGACTACAGATGTACTATCTAATACACCACCCCCCTCGACTCCCAAGTCCAAACGCAACATCCATCCGGCCTGTTCCGGTGAATGTTTGAGAAACTATGTACAAAATTCTTATATAGTCTTCAAATTCATCTACCATGTGAACTATTTCAGTTCTATATACACGGATGATGTGCCGATGACGTACCACACAGTCTTTACCAAACACTGTCTCAAATCAATATTTAAGCCATGTTTAATCAATGTTCATTTCTAGATACACTAGCACGAGAATGCCTTGTCCAGACCAGCAAATGTAATTTGATTCCCGGTAACATCTTCTTGGGGGTCCATTCCGGAATAGCATTTGATAACAGTAGTGCCTTCTGCCTCTGGTGACGCTGGTTGAAAATCAGCTGATCCAAGTAAAATTTGCAGTGGTGAGCAAACTTGGTTTCGCGGCAGGTTTCCTCGAGGTATTCCCGTTTCCCCTATCTAGCAGGACACTGCAGCTGGTGTATACTAGCAGCACTTCAGAGATATGAAAGCTTTCTATTTAAATCATACGTTTGTTTACACTGGTGGTTCATCCATGAACGATTCCGTGGGTGCTGCTTTGCACTGCCATAGTGCCATCCGTTCTTTTCGCCTCCGTTCCTTTTGCAGCGTGTACACTACGGAGAAATATGCAATCTAAAGTTCATTCAGTTATCTTTAGTACGGCATGTGGTTTTATGCAGTGACTCGATTAGTCTGTGGTCAGTCTGTACACTTGTGACATCCTGACACTGACTATTCAAAATCTAATAAGTCGTTTAGAAGTCCAAATTTTGAATAGTCCTTTGTTAGGATCCCGGGCATGTGGGTATTACTGGTAACGAAGAAGCTGATGCAGCAAAGCAGGAAACGCAGAAATCAGTTCTTGATATTTCAACCGTTCCCACGTCAGACGCGGAGCTTGCCATAAGATGGTCTATTTGTAAACTATGTGGAAAACCGAATGGGAAAATTACGCCTTCATGCTGAGGAAGGTAAAATACTCCGTTAAGACCTGGTCGTCTTCATCCCGNAAGCAGTTGCAAACTGCGTATGGAGGATAACAAACAATTTTACTTTACTTTAAACAAAAAATTTACCCCCCCCCCCCATCTGTGAAACTTGCAACACAACACTTGCCGTCGAACACTTTCTTTTAGTGTGTCTCAAATCTAGTACCAACCGACGGAGACACAATCTACCCAACATACTAACAGAAAGTGGGGTAATAAATCGTAAAGCGGGAAAGCGATACATTTTATCTTGTAAGGTTATGAATAAGAATTCGAAAAAAAATCAATTTTTGCCTTCCTTTGCATTACATAAAAATTGCTGTATTTTTCTTATTATCCCATTCGTATCTTATAGCCCCACTCTCCTCTAAGTATGACATTTCTAAAAAGTGGGATTTCATACCAGGGTGACGAGCGACCGGGAAATCCGGGAAAAGTCAAGGAATTTCGTGTTTCAGGAGAAGAAAATAAAATAGTACTACTAAAATAGTTCCCACCATGATTTCCCCCTCCTACCTGGTTGCCGTCCTCCCATTGGCTTCCCCTCCTACCGACTGTCCGCAGGAGGGAGACAACCTCGGTCCTAAATAAACTGTTTCCACGCCTGAGATTTCAGTTCGTAGTAACTCCTGAAGATGTTGACTACTCATGCCACCTAAACGTCGAGTTTTTACAAAATGACGCGGCCTAATACCCCGTAACAATTTTTAAATGTTGATCAAGTTAGCCGTAGCCCCACCGTTGGCTCAGGTGGTAGTGTTGTCGCTCATCATTAAGTCAGTACGGGTTCGATTCCCGATGAGACCTTAATATTTGTAGCTTCTCACATGAATGTCCCAGTTCATATAGCTGTGACTACTGAAAAGCAAACCTTCCTTCTTCTATCCAGCTCCTCTTAGTATCAATAACTAACTATTACTAACTTCTTCTACTAACCCCTCCACTTGGGCCAAGTTGTTGGTAATCCCAGCTAGCCAGCCTACCTACTAACAATGACCTACCACCCAACTCCTAACCCCTATCGCTCCGTGTAGATAAGTTTTGATAGCACGCTACATTTCCCAGTTTCAAATACAATAATATAGAATATAGATAGTTAGCCGTGAAAGCCTGCATAACCATTTTAATAGTAAATCGTTGCATTAAAAAATAAAAAATAAGCTGACTTATCAGAAATATAAACAAAACAAAGCTTGGTATTAGACTGAAGACTCATTCAAGTAACCTTCAGTTTTGCTATTATTGAACAATGTTGAAGCAGTTTAAGAACGAATGGTGGTTGTAGACGGAATGTGGTTAACTCCGCGTAGCAGTTAACCATATGTATGACAATGCCACGCTTTCTCTGCATGTCATTAATTCTATCTCATTTTTATTCCTTTGGTACGCTAAGTACAATAATACACGTTTAACATTCTTTCAGAAAGTCAGGGTCATCTAAGTTATGATGCAGTCATGACATTTGTGGTAAGTGAAACATCTGCTAACAGGAGAAAACGAGGATTGAGAATGGAGTCGGCAACCAATGTTCCACGCTTGAATAGTTCTCGCAAGTAGGGTTCCCTCAATAAAATCTCAAATATAGGAGGTAGAGACCGATCACACCGGATTTTGGTGCTAAAACGCTACTATGAACATTAAGTTCTACCCTTCGTAATAAAACATTAACTGGTTATTACGTGCCACAAAGAATATTAGATTAAGACGTGCTTTCACAGTAAGAAACAGTGGTTTTTAAACAGAACTCAATAGGTACTTCTCTGTATTGGTAAGAAAATAAAAATCAATGACTAATTTCAATTCAAGAATTTTAATTCTAATTTTACTTTTCGGAGAGAGAAAACTACAAAGAACTGAGGTACTGAAGACTGATGCCTATTGTTGCGCAGAACACAAGATACCCCTAGGTACAAAAATAATCATTTTAAAATTACAATTGTTCCATAATGAAGCAATTGTAACTCAGGAAATAATATGCATCGCGTTAACAATGGCAAGTGCAAATTTCGAATGATCGCGAGTTAGTCTTCGTCGTATGGTTTGTTTAAAAATCCGGAACGGAGAAGAAAACCTTGCTCGGACGCCCCCGGTTGTTCTTCAAACTAATTAAATAAATAATTGAAAACGTACGACCTTTTATGGACGAATGTTATTTTATTTTTTTGTGAATAGCTCATTGTTTTGACGTGGATTTACGCCGTCGTCAGGTGATCAATTAATAACAATAAACATACCAGGACAAATGAACATGAATGAAACAAAAACTAAACACAAAATATGTTAGGGATTCAACCCATGGTTTACTTACTCAGTTACACTGCTGTGTAACCATTAATATAACTAATGGTAATTTCATACGTAACTATGTTGCTAATTTGGTAACGGCGCAGTTCACGTTGATTATGATATATCAATATATGATTTTTGTGTGTGTATCCGGGTTTAAGGAGTGATTCCTAATTTTATGGAAATGACACACTGTATTTAACCGATATAACACATGCAGAGAGTAAATAGAAAATAACCAATTTTCTCAACGTCTCGAATATGTACGTGTGAGCTCTGGGTTCGATTCTCCGCCGAGAAAGTTTTATTTTCTTTTGTTTTTGTCAACATGATTTGTCAAGTTATACATTCCTCGTGCGTTTATCATTTTTATTGTATTTATTTAAGGAACAAATTTTAAGTCGGATGAATCGAAAAACGCCGGTTTGGTGTGCTATTGGTGGCGAATATGAGTTTTCGGATTCTTAACAAAAATATGTCGTGGATGACTTTCCATGATGCAGCGGATGGTCAGTTAAGGAGGTTTAACAGGAAATGCGGTGTTCAAATCCGCTAGAACACTATTTTAATGTTTTACGTTTTTGATTCCCATAGTATACGTTCAGATTTGGCAACGCTGACTAGTGATTCAGCTTGTTAATGTCTCTCGTGTTAAGTCAAGTGGCGAAGTGTAATGTGAGGAAAAGTCTAAACTGGAAATAAATTAGAAAAGGTTCCATTGATGGGAGAGATGGTGACTTAAAAGGTTAAACTACAGAGGAAGAAATCTCAAGAGACGGGAAAAATATACTAACTATATTCAATAGGAATAGTTGCTTCGATAGACCTAACCTCCAAAAAATTAAAATATGAAATCGAGAATTAGTACACAGGAAATAAAAGAAATATGAAAAATTATAATTAGATGGTGATGGTGTATTCAGTTTTTACTTCTCTTGAAATAACTAAAATATTCAGAAAATATTTTTTTGAAGGTACCGAAGCGATTTTAGGCTATTTATGTTATTATTAGTTACCTACAATCTAAGTTAAAAGAATATAACAAAATTGGGAAAATAATACAAATTAAAAATAATAAAAGTAAATTTATATGAAAAATGTGTGAATATAAGAATATAGATATGTACTTATGTTTCTTATCTCTACTAACAATTATTTGGTTCTATTTACTTTATTTCAAGTAAAATACGAAAATTTCCGTAAAAAATGAAATTACAGATAAAATCGACGGAATATATGGGGTAAACGTTAAAATTTTTAGTAAGATATTTTGATAAAGATCCATATTAGAAATAATATTATGAAAATGGTATTAAAATATATTAACTTACATTGAAATATTTTGGTCCTATAATGATTTATATATAAGGGGCGACCCGTGGCGCAGTGTGTAACGCGCTCGCCTTCTACCTCCGGTTCAAACCCGGTCCGATCCAAGTAG
>NNCF01135447.1:18393-51786 GCA_002313205.1 Laupala kohalensis | reverse complement strand
AAGTATTGAAGAGAATTGCAACAATTGATATTTTCAACATTAATAATCAAAATCAAAGTATTGAATAGAATTGCAACAACTAGGTTCGCCTCCATTGCAAATGCACAATGGTAGTGCAAATGCATTAAAATGGGAATGATAAAGTTCAAGTAGAATTGAGATTTCTCCGGAGTAGTTGAATATTTTGTGTATTTTCATTTTAAAATTTTGGAAAGTCTGTTTAGGCTCAACTAACTCAAATGCCTAAAGCGAAAATAATTCATCAGATTTAGATTACTGGTAAAAGGAGGAGAATAACGTGTACTACACATATAACACATAATATTTTTATTGCCCTAATGACTTTGTGTATTCCAAAAATCGTCACGAATATACAATGTGAATGTTTAACGTAAAACATTTATTCATTTTACATGCTTGATTTTCTTGTATCCCAGAACAGAAAAAGGAATTAGCGAAACTTTCCGGTTGAAGATTTTCAGCGAAGTTTGTTTGGTGTTCTATAATGAAAGAGAAGTAAAAATTACTCGTCTAAATTTCCGTATGTTCGCATTTAGTTAACAATTACTTCATTCGCCTCTTTAGTTAACAAATACTTCTTCGCTTGTTGTTACTTGTTCGCGTCCCCAGGTCTATCTGTTCGATCGTCCTAACAACGGTTGCGTGTCGACAAAATTCAGACAATTTCATTCATATCGCGTACAATGGAATAATGTTTCACTACAAACCAAATGGTTTAAATTAAGTGAATACTTTAATAAGAGACATTTGCAATTCGTTATGCATATATTTCTTTCGTATATCTACGAGTGGAAAAGATATGGGATATGAACGACCAAGAACCATAAATCGAACCCAGGATTCCTGGTTTGATCGCAGCAGGGGTTCTGTGAAAACGGTGAATGGTGATGTCCTGGTTAACACCCCTGCGATCAAAACAGGAATCTTGGATTCGATTTCCGGCTGGTCGTCATTTTCATCTGGTCATATTTATCACTTTTTCAATACGTTTCCGCCAGCTGGAACCAAGAATACGTTAATAAGGTATAATAAAGAAGATAAATCAAAAAATAGCATTTCCTTCATTGAAACTATTTGTGCAGTTAATGTATCCATTTATGTTATAAATGAATCTAGCGTGTTAATAGTTTTTGTTGTACCTCAAGGGTATTTTGTCTGAGTGATTTTTTAAGGTACCTAGTTTCGGAATGTGTTATTGTTGTAAGGCAATCTGGATCTACTATTGTATCACTTTTTCCTGCATTCGATGAGAAAAAGGATTTGCAATGAGGGTTGATTAATTTATTCCATATAACTTACGAGAATTGATTATTCTCTGTCCTCATTACTTGAAAAATATTATAATAAAGTTATAAAATGTTCATACCTTTTTTCAGATTGAAAACAATTTTTTATTTGCTGATTACGAAGACCGCAAGTGTGGTTGTATTTTTCGTAGTCAGCGTTCTTCCTACATCCTCTTTACTTCAATACCATTCAGTCATATTTTTATCTTGGAGGTACGAAGTAAATAATTAACCTTGTATATGATTGTCATACAGTAATATTTTGCATTTCATTTTTCGAAAGATGATTGAGTGGTATAAATTGCTCTTTTACGCTATTTATGTTTGGGCTTCGTTTCCTTTGTCAATAATGTAGCAATCTGTTGGATGGATGGGCGCTTGCGAGGATGCCTGAGGCCACCGCCTTTTTGAAAGCACTCTTTTTAATGTTGCGACAGTGAGCTTCGAGTCCACTAAACGTTTCATCTCAGAAATTTTAATTTCCATATTCCCTTTTAGTTTATTAATATTCTTTTTGCATGCTGTAAATAGACAGTTAAATACATTTCGAGGAGCTCTTCGAAAATGACTTTCTGGAAGATAAACTGTCTTAAAGTTAGATTCTCGTGTCTTTTTTCAGTGTAAGAAAGAGCTGGAGATTGCAGTAGGGAGAGCATGGGCCTTACTTCGTTTTGAGGGGTTTACTTGATGGAGATGATGTTTCGCCGGTAGCGAAGCAACGGTGTAAAATGGTGATGCTAGTTGATGCTAGGGAGAAGGTGATGACAAAGACCGATACTGCGATGGTGATGTTGGAAATAGCGGGTGCGAGTGGCGCTTATGAAGTTTTTCAGGCATTTCTAAAATTAATTCTCATTAATTAATAATTCCTGAAATGCTCGGCCCCTCCCTGTTCTCTACTCGTTTTCATCTCGTCTGTTTCACGCATTCCATTTACGCTCTCTCTCTCTCTTTCTACTGAAGTCGTGTTCTTGAGGCAATGTATTGGTACCGGGGAATTAAAGGAAAATCAGATGATGATGACACCAAACTCGTGTTTTCCATAAAGATGCAAAAGTAATTATCCTTCGTAATTTTTCTTAAATATTTGAGGTTTCAAATATTATATTCTTCGAATTGGTAAAGGAGATATACCGTATACGAAACACCACTCTCTTATTTTCTGCTCAATCATTTTGTTTGCAATTTTTTTTAATTTCTTCACTATATATTGTGATAATTAAATCATTAATTTAAACATAGATAAGTAATCTGTTCTCGTCTTACACTTTCTTCTTAGCATTTTATGATAGTACTAACAATAGTACCTGCTTACCCAAACTATGTTCATTAGTGATAAGAGTGCCAGTGTCCAAGGACAATTCTATCGTAGCTGATAAGCATGCGTTGCAGTGGCTGCTCAGTTTATTTGTAGTTTTGAAAAGGAAGACTGAGGGACTGATAATTATTCTGTAAATATTATTATTATTATTATTATTATTATTATTATTATTATTATTATTACTCCTTTTTACTACCGTTATTCTTGATGTTGGTGATTAATTTATGCACTCCAACCTTTATAAAATGTTATTATTGAAATAATAATCTATTATTATTATTAAAATAATAATAGACTATTTCTTCAATAATAAAATTTTATAAAGGTTGAAGTGCAATAATTTATTATTATTATTATTATTGTTATTTAATCACTTTACAATTTTACGCATCGATTCGAGTTTTGTTGAAAACATTTTTAATGTCAATCCTCTTTTATCTCATTTAATCCAGTTTTATTGGGTAGGAATGCATTATATCCTGAACCATTCAATTAAGATATGCTTACAGGTTATGTTATTTAAGAGTAACTGATACCACAAACCATGTGTTTTAAGTATTACAACTCCATCTGAAAGTCTAAGAAGTAATTGTAAGTAAGCCGACATGTGATACAAAATTCACATTTCGTAATTACGGCTATTTTTAATATTTCTCCATACTTGTATATCTTTAAAAGACACTTTTATATCTTTAATATAAAGGGTATTGTGAAAAAGCGTTTAGCGCGCTTTTTATTGAAGTATTTGTAAATGGGAAATATAACGTGCTATTGAAGCTTATATACATGGAGTGATAGGAGGTAGAAGTGGTAGGCTATTGTTAGTAGGTGGGCCTCTTAGCAGGGTTTACTTGGCCCACGTGGAGGGGTTAGTAATAGTTAGTCATTGGTACTAGGAGGAGGTGGATAGAGGAAGGAGGGTTCAGTAATAGTTTCTTCAGTAATAATTTTTAATAGTTCTTTATCGGAAGGGGTGTTTCCTAAAATATTTAAGAGAGCTAAAGTGAAAGCTTTACACAAGAAAGGAAACAAACTTAATATTGGAAATTACCGACCAATATCTCTACTACCCACTTTCTCAAAAATCCTAGAAAAATTGTTCTATAAGCGTCTTCTAGATTTTTTATCAAAAAATAACATTCTCTCTGACGATCAACACGGTTTTAGGAAATCCTTTTCCACTACAAGCGCCATATTTTCCTTCTTAAACGATGTTACCACATCTCTAGACCGTGGAGAAAATCCTCAGGGTGTTTTTCTTGACTTATCCAAAGCATTCGATGTCATCGATCACGGAATTCTCCTTACCAAATTGCATTCTTTAGGCATTCGTGGACTTCCACATCAATGGCTAACTTCTTATTTAAAAGATAGATATCTAAAGGTCGAAATATCCTATATTAAAAATAAAATACTTCAGCGTTGTCTTTCAGAAACGAAGCCACTTACTTGCTGAGTACCCCAAGGATCAATTGTCGGCCCTATACTCTTTTTATTGTATGTGAACGACATGTCATCATCCACATCAGATTGCAAAATGATTCTTGTTGCTGATGACACTAATTTACTATGTAAACACGCCAATGCTCAAAAAGTTTTGTCTAACCTTTCGACTTGGTTCCATGCAAATCGTCTCATTGTAAACACTGACAAAACAGTGTCTATGTCATTTCACAATAGTATCACAAAATCTTTACCCCAGGTTTCTCTTTCTTTAAACGGAACACAATTAAAAACTGTTACAAATACAAAATTCTTAGGTCTCCATATTCAAGACAACCTCAAATAGAATTGTCACGTTGACAATCTTAATTCCCAATTAAGCAAATTGTGTTACGCATTCCGAATCTTAGTTAACGTAGTTAGACCCCGTATGTCTTGTTGCGTTTATTTTGCAAACATTTACTCCCATTTACGTTACGGCATTACCTTCTGGGGTAATTCCGGTCAGAGTATTCAAACTTTCAGAATTCAGAAGAGGATAGTTCGGATAATTTGTAAATCTCACCCCCGAAACTCTTGTAAACCTTTATTCAAGGAATTAAATATATTAACACTTCCCTGCATTTATATTTATGAAACAGTCGTGTTTGTTAAGACCGAATTACTGAAGTGCCACCCTTTCTTTATACGAAACAGTCTCGTTCACGAACACTATACACGCAATAGTAGTAATATTCATCGCCCTAGAGTGTCAACCACTCTTTGCCAAAAAGGACCTTATCATTCGGGAATCGTTCTATATAATTCCCTGCCCAAGAATATAAAAGAAATTTTGAAATTGAATATCTTCAAATCCACGGTTAAAAGCCCCCTCCTGCACCAGTGCTTCTACATTTTAAAAGAATTTATTGATTTTAATAAAAGTTAAATCCGTCTTGTACTTTATCTCGCCATTGCTGTAGCGCTTTTTAAACAACTTATAACAATTTCAAAAACTATTTCCTTGCATGGTTGTGTTGCCTTATGGCTCATATTAATTTAGTTTTATGTGTACTCAACATTGGCACGTTTGTGTACATAAATTCTGTAGCCCCATCCTGGCCCGGGTTTTTCTCCGGTTTTCCTTCGGGTAGAGGCGGATTTATCATACAGGTTCTCTAGGCTTTGTCTAGGGGCGGGTCTATTGTAACAATAAATCGTGAATTTAGTGTTATTTCAATTTTTAAGCACTATACTCAGAATAATCTATAGTTCGATAATAACTTGTACATGTAATTTTTTGCTTAAAATTACAAACATATTGACATTCTATTAGTATTATAACTCGCAGCTAACTTTTTATCTTATCTAGGAACTTATGCAAAAAAAATTTGAATCCGCCTCTGCCTTAGGGCCTTTGATCGGAATTGATGGGATGGTCCCTTGCTTGCTTCCGGAGAGTAAATTAGTTTATTGTCCTCCACGTGGTCATACGCAATCTGTACTGGTTTTTGACAATAAATTTATTATTACCATTTTTTCTGGCCCCACCGGGTATTGAATCCGGGTGGACTTGGTGATGAGCTAGAACGTTACCACCTGAGTCACGGAGGAGCCTAAGTGCGTTTTGGAAGGTTTCTGAATACTGAGTGAAATGCTCGTATTACTTATATACTTCTCTAAAAAACAATATCTATTATCAAATGATAATTCTGATAAAATAGACCTTTTCATATAGCCAAATACAGGCTTCTACCGCTAGTATTATGTGGTGAGTGAAGACATCAGAATTTATCCTTTACCATGAAACATACAATGACACGTTTAGATGATATCTCTATCCTCTTCGCAGACATGAATTTCTTCAACCAAAAATAATTCTGTGAAAGAATATAATTCAAACGTGCTCACACTATGCTCAGTGTGAATGCCTGTATACGCGCTTCACAAAAATTCTCAGGGTTTTCAACGTATTTACTTATTAATATGCGACTATATTAGTCCTCTTCAGCTTCCTTTTTGTATTGCATCAATCACTTTTTACGCTGTCAATCGAAAATGGAGAATGATTTATGTACGGAGTTGCTAACTTAGCTGAACGTTCAACAAAATATTTAAAGTAAATTGGGAAATTCTTGTGTAATAAACATCCCGCAGTTTTCACGCGTCATTCATGTTTTTATGTCTGATTTTGAACCATAAAAGGTAGAAATTGCAAGTAAATCAAATATTTGCATTCGTTACAGTTTTTAGATATTGATTTTAACAATTTTAAATCATAACATAAAAACTACGGTTATTACAATCCACGTAATTTATGGAACCGGTTTCGTGTTCTTGAATAAATATTTCGTTGCCTTGTATACTATTTATCCAAAGAAGGTATAACGAGACCTCAAGAGAGAATTAATTGGAAAACATGATTTGTTGCCTCAGTCGATAATTTGAGACGGAACACCTGTGACACCTGGAGGTTACAAGACTTTGAAAGAGTCACAAGATATGTCCGTTAGTTGTGGACAAATATACGTGTGCTATGTTGTAAAAGATACGTCCAACTTAAATTCGTATGGAAAATTGATTCTTATCATTTTTGTCATGTTGTGAGAGAGGAACATTTTAAACGGTTCGCAAATTACTTACGTTTTATGTATTTTGGTACGAAATTCTTTTTATATATTTACTCTCATTAATCTTATAATTTAGAGTATAACCTTCTCTCTACATAGGTAATTCAGAGCCTAGTTTGAACTTGGTCCTGAACCAAGTTGGAATGTTGACTCGCATTGAAATATGCCAAGTACCTATTTCTAATACAGTTCAAAATATCAACTCTTGATATTACACCTACTACTTCATTGACCTGTGAATTCAACTCATTAATTATTATTATTAATGTTATGCCTTTAATATAGCTTTTTCAAAAAATTCGTGAGGAAAGCTTCATGAGCGTTCTACAGAGTTATTGAGTTATTCAGAAATGCTTTCAAACACGTTTGGTATGAATACGAAGTGACTGTGCTTGATATAAGAATTGTGTGTGGTTGTATTGTTTAGTCAATACATCCTTATCGGTTTCTTATTACAGTAGTTTGAAGTTTAGAGGTTTTTTCTTATTTTGTGAATAATTATGAACTTATTCATGTGCTCGTATTTGTAAATAGAATCTATGAATTGCATTCGATTAACTATTATAGAATTATCCGAGGAAAAGTAATTTTGTTTCCGTAATAATGTATTTCCAAAGGATTGTTCACGCGGGAATTTGAATTTACGCACTGACACAGAAACATTATAGAGCATTTACGATACAATATTGTTACTTGTTTGTGTGAGTTCTGCTTATTTGCCTGTGTTAACATTTAATATCAAGTTTAATTGTTCCGTTAAACCTGACGACGACTCAAACCTAGAGTCAAAANATACAATATTGTTACTTGTTTGTGTGAGTTCTGCTTATTTGCCTGTGTTAACATTTAATATCAAGTTTAATTGTTCCGTTAAACCTGATGACGACTCAAACCTAGAGTCAAAGGGTTGTGTTCTTAAAAAAACACTAAGTAAATGTGGTATTCCTCCATCAAAAGATCGTAAGACTAAAACTTTATTTATATTGTTCAATTTATTTGCACATTTTCTTTTCAATCTTTGCAGACTCCTAACATCAGTTCATATTCTTCTGTTTTCTTGCTCTTCCGAATACTGGATGAAAAAGAAAATCAAAGAGAAACAATATTTCGTGAAGTAATTAGTCCACTATGTCTCACGGTAAGGAAGAGCCTGAAAACCTTGTTGTAAATTCCATCTCCATACCTGTGATGGACCTTTTGTGTGTTGATTGACGTTCGTGATTTACTTCCTGATTCGCACAAAGCGATTGAAAGCTGCGTTCAGCCTCCCTCAAACCCTTTCAGTCCGTCCACCGCAGGCGACCAAAGGGTTTCAAATTCAATATTCGTCTGTCTCCGGACTTCCCCACCTGCGAATGGTGATGTGGGACTCGAAGGACTCTTCAGGCACGGAGGACTCGCTGGACGGGATAGGGACGCACGCTCATGCGAATTCATACGGAAACAGAGAAAAACGGGACGTTCAATCTTTTTCTTCTGCCTCAGGGGTTGTGAAACGAGCTACAGCGAAAAAAGCAGTGCATAAAATTGAACATTTTATCGTTCATTTCCGTTTTTAAATATTTCTTCCCATATGAAACATATGTATTCTCAAAGTCAGGTAATTTTACCGAAAATAATCCTGTATGACTTGTCGAACACGAATTGCCAACTTTTACGAATTTACTATCCAAATAAATATTAATACTAGTCAAAAATGCGAATTATTTGGTGTTAAAAAATACATTAATGATGCTTCAAACTATATATATACGAAATATTCGTTCCAAACGCTTGATGCAGAAAGACAGGTATAGCGCTACAAGAGGAAGTGAATTGAAATGATGGCTGGTGTTGGCGATAGACACGTTTAAATAAATTCAACAGTACCAACTACGCCATCGTCTACAAAGTGACTACACCATGTTCAAGCCCTGTACCAACGTCAAGCCAATTAGACTGCCAATAAAAAGTTAATTAATGAATAATTTATTGTCGAGAGAGCAGTGACAAACTGTCTGTGGCAGGCTGTCTGTTGAGGGTAATAAACTGATTGACTGCTACTAGTGTACAATAAACTAATAGACTCAGAGCGTTCCCCTCCATATCTCGTCTTCATGGATTACATTTTTCTGAGTAAAGTTACATTACTTTGGGTAAAAAACAGTAAAATGAAAAAACATTCTTCAACAATCGAGTTAGGGTAAGTCCAACATCGACCTACATTTTCTTTTTCTTCTGTCGTTGCAACTTCCTAATCATTTCACAAGTATTACTTTAACTTAAGACATCTTAAAAATAGAAATAATAATAGATTAACTATTATCCATTTACAATAAGTCTCCAATTTTAATTTGTCTTCCTAATAAATAAAATAAAGTTTCATCGTATTTATAGTAATATTATAAGCAAGATCAAAGTTTCGTTTTAGAGCAGAAATTATAATAATAATTATTATTATTATTATTATACGTATTTCGTACCATTAATAAATTCATCGAATCACAATAACATATGAATATAGCGCACATTGTGACTTAAACCAAAAAACCTGTTTAAACAAAGAAAATTTCAACCTTGGGTAAGTCCCAATATAATTTTGGAGTCCAAATTATTTTTTGGATTCAGGACGTTCATCGGATGTTTTTGCAGTTTCGAACTACGTCGTATTTCACCTGCTTGTATTTCAAAATACGGGTAAATGAGTATTCTTACATTTTGACTTTGGTCCGTGTTACTGGAGGAATATCTTTCTTAAACTGTCCAATGATTTCTTTTTACAAGCTTTAACTTCACCTGTTAGTTCGTATTTTTGGACCAAATCTTGCAACTGCATTTTAAACCAGTTCCCCCAAACCGATTGAGCTGAAATTTTACAGATATGTGTGGCTTCCAAGACAAAAGATGATTATGATTCAATTTTACAAAAACCTACCCCTTACAAGTTGAAATGGGCGTTTGTATTTATGAATTTATATCACACCATAACTCTAGAATGCCTGGAGGTATTTCAACCAAACTAGGTACACAGATGACTGACTATCTGACAACAAACTTGAGATAGGACACACCTGGCACCCCTAGGGACGGGATAGGAAGGGGGTGAAAAGTAAAAATTGAAGAAAAACCTAGATCGGAAACTACAGTTTTCGGTGCCGTCGAGATTAATAAAAACGCCTTCAATGCTGCATAAGTGCACAATCAGTCTTCAGAGGAGATATGCCCTTAGCACCCTCGGGGAAGGGGCTGGGAATGCGGTAGCAGGTAAAAATAAATAAGTATGACCGAAAGTTGTGTTAAACACATAAGTTTTAAGACCGCTGAAGAGAATATGTTCTCAATGCAACTTAAGCCAACAATCACTCCCTCTATGAGGAATAAACAGCCTTCGAGGAGTGAAGGGAATGAAATGTAAAAATAATCGAAAATGGCCGATATTAGTGATGAGATCATGGTTTTCGGGATCTCTGAAACTGATATTCCGGATGACGTATAAGTTCATGATTAGCCCCTATACACCCATAGTTCGTCTTGAGAAGGGAGTGACATGTTAAAATTATCCAAAATGATATTAGTGACTAGTTTTCAGCATCACTGATTTGATATAGTGACCTGATTATGTGTGAATCTAAAGTCATCCCCTAAGGGAAATAAGACAACAATAGCACGTCCAGGGTATGGGGTGGCGCGAATGAGGTGGCGTTATCAGAAATGTATTGGTTAAGACGTACTAACTAAAAAGCACAAAATAAAATAATAAATATAAAATCTTTTTTAAAACAAGCTTTCATTTAAGCCATGTGCTAAAACGAGTTAAATCGATTTAGGTGTTTATTAAGGCAATGTTAGTATCTCTATACGTATTTGTCATTAGTAGATCCTAATGAAAATAAATATACTTACTATCTTTATCGCTGAGAATGATTTCATATTTTTTGTGAATTATTAGTTTTCAAAAAGCTTGTCGCGCGGATTGTTAAGAAAACACATACTTCGGCAAGTACTTACTTTCCAACGAATCACTGTCCTATGAAAATAATTGGTATCTACTTATACAAACTTTTCGCGGACAAGCTTTTTGAAAACTAATAATTCACAAAAAATATGAATGACTTAAATTAAAGTTAGTTTTAAAAAATGTTTTTTTTATTTATTATTTTATTTTACCTTCCTAAATTCCACGGTCTGGCTTACAACCATCTAGACACAGAGAACCCAACATTCCTCCATATTCGTAATTGATTCCCCATGCATATTTCCTTCTTCCGATTGTTTGACGTCAGATAGCCATAGCGACATTTCCTTGACAGGTTTATTCCGCAAGTGACTAGCGCACTTTATCTGATTCGTTGGGATGTGGCGAATGGTGTCCCCCGCCATGTATTTCTCCTGGATCACTGAAAACTATTCAAACACTTTGTGCAGCCGCAAGGCTGACCAATGGTTTTAATAAATAAAAAAATAAATAAGATTTGAAGATTAAAAGAAAGAAGGTATTTGAAGATATGGTTATCGGGAAATGAATAATAGTTAACAATTCTTTCATTTATTTTATTTGTCTCAATATTTTCTGAGTATCAGGTAGACAAGTGATGTGTCATGAAGTATTCCCAAACTCATTTATGCAATATCATACCACATATATATTAAATAACGTAAGTTATACGAATGACGTATTGATATGAATAATCTTATTTCAACCGTATTAGATTTCATTTTCAGCTTTCATTCCAACCAAACTGTGTAGATTTCAACTTTCAGACACGCATTAATAATTCTCATTTCATGACTAAGCGTTTTTAAGTTTATTCCCTGGGATTTGTTTCTAACTCTTTAAATCTACATTTTGAATTACATCTTTTCATTCGTGCTGCGAGACAGATGTCCGCCACATTAACAGTTTTTTAATGCGCTGACAGCTTCTGTGCTGTTTTGCGAGCAGAACAACCACCCGCAAAATTCCGGTAATTACGTCTATTTATTTAGCAGGTGCCATTTCCAACTAAATGTCTTCTTTTCCAAAAGGGTTAGTGTTTGGTGGACGCAGCATATGCGCTGACTGAACAAATCCTCATTTTTAATTAACATATGACGTGCGTACGCAAAGGTTGCAGAGAGCAAAATGTCTTTTGGAAGAGCAGACTGCTGACATTTTATGCGTCTCCTGTGTTGTGCAATTTATGTTAATTTTCTTAGAATATAAAAAACCGACCTTGTAACTTTTCAATATTAAAATTTGATCATTTTAAACTGCAATACACTCGTACATACCTTTGTCTACAAATTTGTTCGCAAGAATAGTTTCTTCTCAGAATAGTTCGATCATCAGGTAGTTTATATCTATTCATTCTTATGTATTACTGATAAGAAGAGAGAAGAAGGACACAATCATGGCGTAATGTTTGAAAAAAACCAAGAATAATGTTGTGCCTTAAAATAAATTTCAACGTGACCCTCACTCAGTTACGAGAAGAGTCAATACAAGACAAGAAATGGATGTTTCATTTTATAAGGAAAATAAATGAGATAAAAGGTTTTTAACGAAAACGACATTTTGAATAAAGTAACACGCAGTGTTTGCAAAAGCTGTATTTTATATGTTTATGAAATATTTAATGAATTTAATTAAAAATAAGATATATGTGAAAATAAAAACCATTGTATGTCTTCATCTTCTGTATAAACTGATGTTTCACCTCCAAATGGTATTGTACTCTGCTCTATATTTATGTTTGTTGAAATAATAATATTAATTTTATCCATCTCCTTGAGCGGAGGTACTAAATTCTATATATGTTGCCTCATATCAGTAGAAAATGTTGTGGAGAGTTGGAAAAATTGCGGAATGTTGAGGTGTTCCCTACGCCAGCGTCCTCCAAATTAGTTTTTAACATTATTTTCCATCCTTCGCAATTGCTCTTGAATGTTTAATATTCTGCAGGATTCGATGCGTGCCGAATGAATTATCCCTTCATGTGGGTCATCATTTTTATCATGATAATTACACGAACAGTGATAAATTGACTTTAAAAATGTTTGTTTTAAATTTCTTTAATTTTTCTCTTTGATAACTTAAATTATTTTTACATGTCTACACAAATGAACAGATACTACGAGAACTTTCAGGACAATACTGATACATCTTGTTTCTAAGTCGTTTATAATCCCATCATAGTTACCTCATTTTTTTGGTGATTGGTTATCAGGTTATTTACTGAGTTGAGGTCAAATCGTAATCTTTCTTTTTCACTGTGTACAATTTGTTTAATAATTTGTTTCAAATTCAAGTCGGATTAAGTTATATACTGTCCTCCAGGTAGCGTTACTTAAGTCTGTGGAACGACGCTTGAGAGCATTGATAGTGAGAGCACACGTAAATAAACGTTGATGCACTTATTTTTACTGTCAATGTCTTAACTGTGTGAGTATCCTTGAAGATATTCCCTAAGGAAGAGAGAGAGGATCAGAAAAAAAGATTGTACTACTAGGGGAAACCAGGATTATAAAAGAAGGTAATAAGTGACAATGTCGAAAAAAAAACATAAAATTTTGTTATAATAATAAAAATGTATTGTCAAAAAGGCAAAAATAAAAAATATTTCATAAATGAAGTAAAACAAATTAGTAAATGCTATTTTGTATACAATGAATTTCGTTTTCGATCCTCTCATATATTTTATTTCACTCATCTCTTTGGTTTCTTTAAACTCTATTAAGCTTATTAATCATATACACATTGATAAATAGTTTTCTTGAAATCCTTAGAATCCCCTCTGCCTTAGGGCCCTTGATCGGAATTGATGGGATGGTCCCTTGCTTGCTTCCGGAGAGTACATTAGTTTATTGTCCTCCGCGTGGTCATACGCAGTTTGTACTGCTTTTTTGACAATAAATTTATTTATTTATAGTATATTAGAGATAAATGTATTTTTCGTATCTGACTATTTTAGAACACAATTCCTTAGTATTATTTTCAAATTAAATTAGCATTTTCCCTTTTTTACGTTATTTGGTTTCAAACATTTCCCTAAAGCTGTCTACCATTGGGATGATAACACTCATGAATCCAGTGAACTGAGCCGACGCATAGACGTGAGCGTACTGTCATTGAGTATCATCTCGCTCGCATCGTCACGTTTCTCCGGCGACCGATGGCTGCTGGAGGTGTTGGCTGCGAGTGCGGCGGGACGGAGCGGAAGGAAAGTAACCCGCGCGTAACGGGGCTTCCCTGCCCTCCCGACCGAAAGCGGCTGCAGCCTCCATATTTATGAGCTACGCCTCCACACAACGCAAATAAACAAACAAGAATCCCAACCTCACTCTAATTCTAGACCCTTCTCTGTGCTTCGGGGGGAGGGGGAGGTTGGGTTAAAACAAGGGGTCGTGGGAGGGTGAGAAGAAATTCCTCCCTTTCTTCGTGTTTGGAACACTTTTATTCCCGGATTGAGGTGCGGGAGAAATTTTATTTTGGGTGGGGGCAGTAGATGGATCAAATGGTACAAAGAATTTAGGGATCGTTATAAACCATTCGATTCAAACCAAAATATGGTGTGAGGATACACCCCATATCTCCCATGTGTATATTTTTGGGTGGATTCGAGGGATACTAACGGGCTTGCGTGGATGCGTCTACGAACATGTATGGTAAAGAGGGCTTTATTCATTTTTCACACACGGCGAATGACTTTTGACGAAAGGGCGTGAACGTAGTTGTACGAGAGGAAGACACCAATATGATATAACTGATTTTTTATAATGCAATATTTTAATGCGAAATCAAAATCCATTGGACGGGAAAGATAAATAGGTGGAATGAAGTGCAGATGTACGTGGAAAGATGAAGAAGAGTAAATATCACTACGAATTCCCATCAATTTCTTTAATCTCACTCAGTGCAGAAAAAAACTAAAGGTACGCAAGCAAGGGGATACGAGTTGATGAGAAATTGCTGCAAATAAAGGACGCACTGAAGGAAACGACTATTGCCAACGGCTTTTGGATGGAACTAGGATGACACTCGAAGAATGGATAGGGACGTACAAGGCTATAACTACATGCAGGTGGCGAGCGCGTGCGGACGCTCAGGAGAATTTGTAGCATCCCAGAGGCCCCTTTCTGTGGATTTTGGAGAGAAACCTCTCCTGTCTCCTTGGTCGGCGTATCCTCAGCAAGCACTTTAAGTAAGGTGGAGTCCTGTAGATACTGAAGGTAAATGAAACATGAATTAATCATTGGGGGCTCATAGTAATTTAAATCACGGACCTAATGCACTCCTCATTCTAACATTAACGACTAAACAAGCATTATCAAGAACAATAATGTCGCGTTGGTCCATAGCGATATAACAATAATATACAATGTCGCGTTGGTCGTTGCTATGTATATTTTTCGTGTTGTCTTTGTCCCAACGTCGGGAGAGGATAGACCCCAGAGGAAATAATTAGAATACTCGCTTGGCAATAGTTAGAGTAATTCTCTATTCAGGTTTTTGGCGTTTGGTTAATAAAACATTGACACATATAAACTATAACAAAGGTTTAATAATTGAATTTGCACATAAGCTCGAAGAGAGCTTATAATTAAAAAGTTATAATGATGCTCCCATAAGCAAGTGATTACATAGTTATGTTAAATGCCCTTATCGGAGCGAGAGATCAATATATTGCATTAACATGTTCTAAAGACTCGTAAGGACGTCAAGGTCCATTTAGAATGTTCCATATGCTTCCAATTATCGTCAATACAGACCGTCATCAGAACTGTTGTCGGCTGCGCCCCGTGAAGCCGCGCAGGACGCTTCTTGCGTCCCGTCGCCGACACACCCAGTCTCGGGCACGTCACATCGTCTCCAGCGAGTTCCCCATAGGAGAGATGACGATCAAGAAGAAGGCGAGAAGGCAAGGCCCTCGGATGGGCGGTCACCAGTTTAAGTAACCGTGAGGGGTGTGCGGGGGAATTGGTTTGTAACTTCCCGAAAGCGCCCTGGTAGGGGTGGGGGGTTCCATGTGGATATTTGAATGTATTGAGGAGCTCTTCATGGTAGGAGAAGTCATTGGGAAGGGAGTCGTTGCACACGGCTCTACGATAATTTGTGGAGATGGTAAGGCGTTGTCTTATGCATTTAAATGCAATTAGGAAGAAAGAGGGAGGAATGTCACATGGAGGGGGGTGACAGAGTGCAGTGGCGTGGCGAGTCATACGATCGTGTGTCATCTCGGGCTTGACCGCAGAGAAAAATAGGTTCTCTGAGAACCTCACCACAGAGACGGGACAAACAGGAAAAGGTTCTTATCTCTCGCGACTGACGCCATGGAGTTCCGTCTGGCGAGTCACAATTAAAATGACACTAATTATTTAAACTATCGATTTAAAGATCCGCCCTGGAAATATATTATAAAATTCTTGCGTAATGTCAGCTTTGCGTAATATTATAAACCTTTGCGTAATGTCAGCCCCGTGACTATAATACTGCCTTTTTTATAATATTTTTAACTTGATTACTTTTCACATTACTTTAAATATGAAGTAGTATAGCTAAAGAAACGAATTAAAGTACAGAAGTTTGTGTAAGGCACTTTATTGTACATATTTTAATATTTTAATTCAAAAATTCCTTTGCGCAATGAATTCGTGTCAAATGTCCCCAAAAGATATTTGAAAATCAATCGAATGTCGAAGAAGAAACATATTACATGGAAAATTAGTCTCAGTAGCAAAATATTAAACATAAATTAAATTGTCTGTCATAGTCTGCCAAGGCACGGCGCCTATAGGTGACGCAGCGCGCTGTTGAGAACCACTGCCCAAGAGTTGTGTGGTTTCTGGGAGAAGACAGTCAGTTCCTCATATCTAAGTCGTATTATTTGTAACTAATCCCTAGCAAGAGACTAATTTTGGAATTGTTTCTTACAAAATGTCTGTTGTGTGTGATGATTGTTTCGAAGAGTTGTTTAATATAAGGGATTGTCTGACAAGAAAATTCAAAATTGAGTGTTTATTTATTGTGTGATACCTAAAAAGGAAAAAATTATCTTCTTAGTTGTTGTTAGCAAATCCCTTAATACAATTTACTATTCATTCAAACATTCTAACATCACGCAAGAAGAATGGGGGATAATAATACAGGTTTTGTAAAGGTGAATTGTATAATTTAATAAAACGTTAAGAAAATGATTTAAATATGCATTGAATTTTTAGTGTTACGAATCATTGATTTAGCACATTTATTTAAATGACATCCAAAATATTTTAACAACGAAATTCGGTTTTTAAATTCAATTAATTTACTCAAATTATGCACCAAAGAATTTCTTTGCAATATTATGGTATTATTCCAGTGAAATGACTTTCAATAAAAATAATTTATTTGAAATAAACGAACTCTTTATTTATTACGTTTTTTGATTGTTAATCTTCTTGATTAAAATTTGCGGTTCATGCACATCTATAGCAAAACTCATTTCACGAGTTTACAGCTGTCCAAAGCATTCACAAGAGACAAAGTACAGTCCACAACTACAGCTCGTAACTGCAGCGTCGTTACAATCCGTTACCGAAGTGTGAAGACAAGCAGACACTTAATTTTTCACTCCATAAATTGTCCTGCCGGAACTCAAACCACATTTCAGACGATTTATGTTTGCTGCTTCACCAAATGAGAAGAGAAAGTTTGAAATCCAATTTGTATTTTTTTGGTGTTGAAATAGAGTACATTTCTGTAAAACCAGGCTGTGAAAAAAGGAATAGATGGAACTAATTTCTCCGATGTTTTTAAACCTTGTGGAAATTTGTTAGTAATATACGTTTTGTGACAGTCAAAGACAGCACGTGCCACAGATATAATTTCTGATAATTTAGCAGTGTTGCATTCCAAATTACAGTAATTGCTTTTCAAATATAACCTGCAAAACGCCTTCTTAGATAATCTTGTACCCTGTGATTTTATTTTTGGCGAATATAAAAGAAATTCGTTCATTGTGAACAAATTAAGCCTGGTATTCTACTACAATTAACGTCCATTATATAATCTAATTAAATAAATAATGAAAGAATTACGACCATTTATGGACGAATAATATACATTTTGTGAAAAGAGCTCACAACGTTTCGACGACTTAAAACATTGTGGACTCTTTTTACAAAATATATATTATTCGTCCATAAAATGTCGTAATTCTTTCATTATTTATTTAATTAAACCTGTTATTACTCAAACATCTAAAAATTGAACTTAACATTAAGTAATTTATCAAATGAGCATTGTAATTTAGTCGCATTCTATGTATTTTGACCGCGATCTCTGACATGTGTAAAATTCCAAGGCAATTTTTCTAAGTTATGATGATTTTTTTTTATTCAAGGTACGCAATTAACGTCCACCTAACTTTAAATCCATTTCTTTTTGTAAATACTGTTTAAATGTAAAGCACAATTCGAAAGAAAGATTAAGCGTAGGTTTAAGAATTGAAAAATGTTTGTTGTAAAGTGTAACTACTTGTAATTTAACTTCTAACTTCTGTTGTAATCAATTTATACATTTTATTTAAGTTTTGGCAATTTACTTTTTAAGAAATAACAGTATATTGTCTGTTTTTTGCGAAGAAGAAACATTTTGCCTACATCTACAATGGGCTTTATCAAACGACAATGGACAATACCGCCCTAAACCTACCATTGATGAAGACTATACGTAAAAAGAGATATTATTGTATTTTATCTTTTGGCGAGGTTCACACCATGATACCTACTCTTCCACATAACCGTTGAACTTGGGGGAAAGAATTGGGAAGGAGAGATGTTGGTTGGCCGGGGAGCTTATGGTACCGAACCAACATTTGCCTGGAGTAGGNAGGGATACCTCAGCTGAAAACCTCACCTAGTTCGGCCGAGCAGGGTTCGAACCCACACTCTATCGCTCAGCGGGATCTTTGAAGGGAAGACTCTACCACTAGACCTCCGCTGACGGTAGACCACCGATTTTCTGTTTATAAAATGAGTTCAGGAAATTATCTTACATTGTATATAAAATAATAAGTTATTTTATTTTTTATTCGTAATTTTGCCTTGATTTAAAAACGCTTGCGTAGTAGCTCCCAACCCTCATTTCTCGGGACTTGAATACCCGAATGGGCGTTATTGTCCACTTCGAAAGTTTCATATTGAATTATTCGTGTAAGCTTAAAATATTAACCAAATATGAAGAGTAGTAACCTACATCACAACATAAATATGAAAGTTTACGAAAAATACAGTAAAACAAGTAAACTAACAATTTTTTTCAATACCGGCGTCTGTGATTGGTCTGTCCTTCAGGTATAGCACGTCACTGGCAATAGGATGCTACGAGCGTTGGCGCTAGTGTGTTCGTATGGGTGTATACTACCTACGTGTGCGTGAACCGTGTCCCAAGTCACACAAATAAGTTCTACTCGTATTCTGTTACCTGCCCACGGTACCTTATTTTAGAAAAATATATTTTTTAACTACCGAGTCTATAACAGTCTCATTGCACAGCTCTTTTATTATATTATAGTTTCACTTATGTTGAGATGATTACATTTTATATCTACTATCTCAGTCCATGTATGTTCCTGTCTTCATTTCATCTTCGGGTGTTCAGTTGTCTCACATTCATTCGTCTCATTGTACGTTTGTCCCCTCTCCTCCTAGTGTTCACCTCATTTCAAACCTCAAATCATTGCTATCTGCATCACGTACTCTCTGTATGCCACGTACATCTCATCTGTGTTCACATATTTATTGCATCCTATCACCCTCCTCCGTCCACTCATCCCAAACTTCTTCATAAACCGTGCACGTTCTTCTCCATAAATCTCACACTCGTATTGGATGCTCTGTTGTTTCCTACCCTTCTCCACACACACAGCATCCATCCTCCCTTATTCCTCCTTTTTCGTAGGTAATCGTTGAAATAGCCATGTTCGAAATTGTATTACAAAACGAATACACTTTCGTCTATTACGGGCAAATGTAATTTCTGTGATGAAGTCATACGTCACCCTTCCTTTAAGACTCCCAGTGTATTTGACACGCCTCTAATAGCTTCACCCCAGTTTCTCTTTTGATCCTTTCAGTGGATATTTTGCTTCCCGTTCATTTCCATTACTCCCTCCTTCTGTAAAATCATTCTGTATTTTAGCTCGGTCACATACAAATCAAGGGGCATTACACAACTCAAAATTTCCAACGCTTCTGTGAATATTGTCCTGCATGCCCCATTCGGAGCTGGCATGTGCGCTGGACGTTTCAGTTTTCTCTCCGCTGCTCCAAATACAACCCTCAAATCCAATGAGAATGATTTGTTAATGCTATATTGTTAAATTGTTGACTAAGGTACACACCTTGTTAGAGATAAAAAATACACATTCCTCAATGAGAAATCCGGCGAGGTCGAATTGGCTACCAGGTCGACACCAAAGTTTCTCGCTTAGGAACTTAAACAGAACCATATTGTGCCTCCTCGCTATGATGCGCGTAAAAGACGGCGTTTCTTCGAGAACTGACACGTGACGGAGATACAGCGTAACGAGTTTTCTGGTCGCCGGCGATAGACCAACCTTCCGCGTGCATCGTCCTCTCATCTGGCCACGTGCGATACGATGTCTATTTGGATTATTACTTACTCGGGTGAACCGACTGCCAAGTATGTATAACGTATGCTCTCCAGACTATTGCACCGAAGGAAGTAAATTTTGTTCTGTTTTTTTGAAGTACGTTCCTTTTTTGTTTCTTGAAAGCTTCTTTTCAGTTTAGAGTCCATGACGAAAATCGGAATGAATTCTACTTTGTTTCCGTTTTCACGAATCCGAAACAGTTTAGAAAACAAATATTCAACCGTTTTTGGAAATATCATTCCTTTATTCATTGATCAACCGACCTGGTGACTAAGGAGATTCAAGACAGAAGTCTCCCTTGAAGCCAAATGTCCTAGGTTCGAATTCCGGGTAAGATGTGGGTATCATGTGATGTACCTGTGGAAGGTAATGGGGAACAACCGTGGGTTCCATCGAAAGCATTATATGCACCATCATCATTGTTCCCTCGTGAAGCCGTGTCAAAGGACGTCTGGGGCTGCCTAGACGCGCCGCGAGATGGTTTTAACCGGACATCGAACTAAAAACTTATGAATATATAATATTTTTACACAGAATGATCATGTACAGGATTATGAGTCACTATGAACGGTTATATGTATAACGAATCATCCGGCGTAAGTCTGTCAAATGATAACTTCACGGTTCTAATGCTCGTCGGGTAGAGATACTTCTTAAATATCTTGAATGACCCAAGCCACATTCAAAACATAAGATGAAACAACTTTTAAGAAATCGTGATCCAAGTACCACAATTGGAAATCAGGTGCAATAAAAGACTCACGTCAGCAACTGTATCTCATCTGCTTCATAGAAACGTCAAATTGTCATATAAGCAAATTTATGCAAGTTTACGTTTTTATTAAAAAATCATCCTTTTCTGCTTTAATATTTGTTTCACAGCTCCACATCCCAGGTATATTTTTAAGCTTTCAGTTATTTAAACGGAGACATTTATTCAAATTCGCATAATGCAACCATATCGCGTAAGCAGTGCAGTAAATCGCCTGAAATGTGGTCAGAGTTCCTGCAGGAAAATTTACAGAGTGAAAAATTTACCGTACGCCTGTCTTCAGAGTTTGTAACATCTTGCAGGTGAGTAGTAGTTACAAACAATGTTCGTGGTTTTCACTTGACCTTCGGGAAACTGTTTGTACTGTAAATACGTCAAATAATTCCGCTGCCATCGTAAAAATCGACATAGTTGAATTTGGAAAATATTTTATCGCAAAGTATGAAGTAAATATTCTTGATTTCATGATGCATTTCTTCCCAATCTTTTCTATGGAAATTCTGAACAAAAATGTATTTCTCCGCAAATTTCAGGAAGTATTTTTATCAGGCGAATACAATGAAGTATTGATACTGCAGGCTATAGCTGTTTCTAAATCTGCTTTTCCACAAATATCGTCAATTTGAGAAGTGATGCATATTATTAGATTGTAGAATCCGGTTCCCATTATAAATTCCAGTGAAATAAAATAAAGTGAGGCCTTCCGAATAAAGAACGTTGAAATGTTTTATCCGTAAAGGTATTGAACTCAGTAAATAAACTTCGTGCTAGTATTCATTCTTCTGTATTTTTTCTAGTTTCTTTACACCGTCATCAAATATCGGTCAGTTTCCTCGTCTAAAACATGTTTGTTGTCAATTATATTATTTTGGTGAGACGAAACTTTATTCACATCTTTCTAGAATACAGATCGTTCACGTTCATTGAAATTATGAACAAGAGCAACAAAACTATCGATTTTCGATGAAGTGGAGTTGATGTGGGACTAAGTAATAATAATAATAAACTTTGTCATGAAAGTAGTTGCAAACTGCGTATGACTACGTGGGGGATAATAAATATGTTACTCTCCGGAAACAAGCAAGGGACAATCCCATCAATTCCCATCAAGGGCCCAAGGGCAGTGGCGGATTCAATACTTATAAAATAAATTATTTGATAAACACGTACATTTATCATTCCATGATAAGTCGTAGATAATATGTTCAGTAAAAATCCGAGATCAGTATTAAAAGTATTAAATGGCATTCCCTCGCAGGGAAAATTCGCCAATGTGTACATATATTTGAAATCCTGCATAAGCAAGTATTTGAGTAAAATTCCTCCACTTCCCCTGAATCGCGTTGCCACCCACGTTCGCTTCCAGTCGCTCACGGCGCTCGTGCGGCACAAGGCGTCGTCTGTCGTGGAGCGCCTCGCAAAGCTCCGCCGCGACGCGTGCATCGTCCTGATAGCGTCTCCGCGTGATGGGTGAAAGTGGAACCAGACCGCGACCTCATCGCTGGAAGGTCACTTCACGACGATGATCAATTGCTTCTTATTCAGATGAGACCTTTCAGGGGAAGGGAAGGATGAAGTGTATCTCCATTAAAATTGAGATTTTTTATTCTATGTTTGCTTTTATTCATTTATCCGGAAAGCGCCTATATGATGATTTTGTACTTTCCAATTATACAGAATGTATAAGGAAAGTATTGTAACCGAAATCAAGATATCTTCGAATCTTTACCAATTGCCTCCAGGAGAGTCTACTTTCAAATTTTGACGGTGATGTCCAATGTCGTATGTGTGTGTTAAGACTTTTGTTTCCCCGATAACTCAAGAACAAATTGATGCATCGAACCCAAGTTGAAAATTAACTTGAACGCATCGGCAAAAGAAACCTACATCTGGACAGCTCATTTCCATTTCATTTACACTCTGTGCCCCACTTCCAGTTTCTGAAAATTAAAAATTTTGAGAACATGAAAACAAACATTTTATTGTGCAAAGAATTCTGTATACAGATTGCTAAACAGCATTTCTGTATGTAGCTCCATTTTCCAGATACTTCGAAAAATGTTTACGCATAAAAGGGTCATTTACTTATAAACGAAAGAATTAAAAAATTGCCAAAAAATTCGAGATTTCTTCAGAAGTTTAGACATTTGTTCCAGGAGAGTCTATTTCAATTTTCGCGTTGATTTCCAATGTGTATGTGCCCAAATTCAATAACTCACGAACAATTTAATTACAAAACAAACTTGATAGTCAAATTTGAATACATTTCGAACGGAAACCTTTTTTATACAGTTCAATCCGAATGCTTTCTGTACACTCCCTGTGCCCGATTCTATAAACTCAAAATTTTCAAAAAATAATAGAATATTAATATATTTATTATATGATATTCTGCCAAAATTTCCGTATGCTGTACGATTGTCAATATATATCCAGAAATTAGATCGCAAAAATTCGCGGCAACTTTGAATTTAGCCAAGGAAGGAATTGCACGAAACCACAGTAGGAGAAAAGCATTCAGACATACTGATTTTGAATTCGGAGAGTAGAAATTAATAGCGAAATTTTATAACTGGAATACAATGTTTTAAAAATATTTAAATGATAATTTTATTGGTGTTCTTATCTCTTCCCCATTTATATCTTTTTATTAATTACACTCAATGTAGACTTCATGATTGTGTACTGTAATGAGTTTTATGAAGATTGGAAAGTTGAGTGTGTCACACTCCAGATTTTTTATATTTTGATGAAATTACATGTTTTTTTATCCGGGAGAGTTGACGTTTTGGAATTGATTCCCTCTATTTTATGGTGAAAGGGCTGGACCAGCTTCATCAAGTAGTTTGCTCTTAGAACTTTTATTTCCGTCAAATAAAATTTTATAATTATCATTTTTATTTCTGAAAAATAATTGGAAATATCTCTGTACATTTTTTAAAGCTATGTCAGTAATTAATGATTTTACCGTGTGTCTACAATCAATGGCGGATATAGACGGTAATCAAGGGGGGGTACATTTTATAAATATTATTATAATTATTATTGTAAATATTATTATAATTATTATTGTAAATATTATTATAATTATTATTGTAAATATTATTATAATTATTATTGAAATATTTTTATAAATATTTTAGCGATTTAGTATTTTAATATAATACACCAATTCATCAAATAGATAATTAACAATTCATTAAATATTGACCAAATTTATTAATTGTTTAAAATGGCAAATACATATTAGAGAACAAAGATACATTTTATCTATTTCAATATTATCTGTTGTAAGTTCAGGTTCAATGGGGGCGAGCTATAGCCCCCCCCCATAGATCCGCCACTGTCTACAATATACCCTTATAAAACCACCATAAATCTTTTAAGGAGTCCATATCATTTTATTGGTTGATGCAAATACTCGTTAGAAATACCTCTAGCAATGTCCAAATCCTGGGCATCACATTTCAAATGTGATATGATGTCCATCCAGAATAAACTTCCTCATTTCAAGGGGGAAAGGTATCTACGCTGACTAAATTAGCAGAATTTGACGGTTATTAAGATCATTCAAATGAAAAATCCGTGTACGTTCGAGTAGTATAAAGATTTCCTTGAGTCTCTCTGTATCGTGTATCTCAAGAATCACATAACGATGAAAACAACTCCAGCAGCGACGCTCCGCAAGGCGTGTGCGCGTATCTGTATATCATATCTTCTTCGTACTCGATGTCCCTTAGAATGTAAACATAAGAGTGCCGCCACGCCTCCCGTCGCCTCGATGGGAAACGCGGTCGAGCAGCGAGCGAGCGGTTGCTACCAGTGTTGCCACCAAAAAGGCACTACATCTCTCTTTTCCAAATATAAGAGTCAAATGCACAAGCCAATCTTACATAAATATTGTAGACATGAGACATTTATAACAATTAAACCTTACAAATGTATATGTTCAGTCGGAATGAAAGTTGCGATTTTAAGAACGTGCATATTTCGACTTTACTTAACACATTTTATTTCGAATCTCAAGTACACCACTGTATTCCAGATTTGTTTTGGAACTGGAAGTTCTGTAAACTTTAAAATAACTCACACGCATTTAAGTTCAATATTTACTCACGTTAAATAAATATATACACTATATTATTTTCCTCCTCTTTATTTGAATTTGCCTCAATAATTCATGACTCTGAAAATTGGAAACTTTTAGAAATCGAGTGCAGTAGTTTATCTTTAAGTCCACTCAACGAAGATTGGAGTTTTCTGCGCAATTTAACGTTAATTCTAGGCAGTAGCGGCGATTGGGAATCTCAAGGGGGGGGCAAAAATATCGACAATTTTCATTTACATTTTCTGCATATTTCCACTAAGTACGATTTAAATAATGAGATAAATCAAATGAAAGACAATTGATGACTACCACATCAGGGATGGTGTAATTTTTGTTATAATTCTCAGTTTTAGCCGGTTAAAATAAAAATTTTATATTTCCTTAAAAAAGTGGGGGAGACAGCGGTGCGCCTCCCCATGTCCCTCCACCTAATCGCCGCCACTGATTTTAGGACGTATAAGAAACCTTTTGTTTCAGAGGTAAAATTTTTATTAATATAGGAAGACTGTAACTAAAAAGCTTCTCTTTTTAAAAGAATTTCAATATTTGAAACATTTATGACTATAATCAATTGGTAAACTTACATACTCGCTTTGACTCTTTTTAAACGTTTTCTTCAATTATATGAATTAAATTTTGGTCAATATTATCCGTGAAAGAGGTACTAACTTTTACATTACAAGTACTGAAGCACTAAAATTACTTATAAAGTACTAGATTTAGTACTTAGGTACTAAAGGTGGCATCACTGCATCAGATGCTGTTCTGTCAAGGGAGGAGCTTCTACGTGGCCTTGGCCTCGGGACTCCCAGCGACGCGCGCGCGCGCCCACAGATGAGGACGAGCGATACACTGCGGTGGCCTTGCGCGTTCCTCACCCATGCAAGGAAATGCGATTAAGAAAACACGTGGTCAGATACCGCATCATGTCCGGAACGCACGCTCAGATGCCGACGATTTGGATGACTTAAACCACTTCAGCATAGCAGAGCACCTTCTCAGTGGAGATCTGATAAGGCTGCATGACGTTGAAAGAAGAAATTCACATAAATGTCTTCGCAGTGCGAAGTGTTTTTGTAGATTTTGGATGAAATGACTTCTTTATTTACTTCTACCGTATTTATGTCTAGAATTCGTAATAATGCCGTGTGTGTTGTGCCATGTACGTGTATAAGCCCAGTAATGGCGCATAGAGTTAATACGACTAGGAAGCAAGCTAAAAAGAATTCACGTAAAGTAGTTATGCTTATTCTAAGGAATATAATATATTTTTAACTTCGTATCCTATTTCACTGATTATGTACATTGTAAAAAGATTTTTGACAAATGTCGTTTACGGATTTTGTCGTTGGTGTGGCAGGATGGTCCTCCGTAAAACAACACCTCGCTGGAGGAGCAATAAGCCAGGAAAACATTTAAAAGATAATTTTTTTTCAGATTTTTGTTTCGTAATGAAAAACCAAAAATTGTTACAACTTTGTAAAAATCTAAAATTGTTACAATATCTTGTTCATATGCTTGTTAGAAGCAGAATTTCCTTTGGAGCCACGCGCGGCTCCCACGATACATTACGTATATAAAATTGATAATTTTATATACGTAATGTAAAGGATTAAAACCATGCGACAAGCAATATACAATATAGTTTTTGTTTTAATAACTTATTACGCTTCAATCGATAGGTGAATAACTAGAAAATACAACAGTCAAAAGGGGAAAGGATCATTTTAACAAGACAGAAACATAAGACAGAATAATATTATTGGTACAAAACATAAAACCAAAAAAACATTAATAATGGAATATCATGATGTTCAAAAATTGTATAATATCACAGTACAAATATATCTGATCAAGAACAGATAATGAGAGAAACAAAGTTTTGCTACACTCACTGTCACTAAAATAACATGTATTCGATTATTTCCGACTTGGACAGAGAGAGGTGTGAATGATGTGCGACTATGAAGAGAGTAAGGGGAAAGAGGAAAAATACCTCTCATATTAAATTTCCAAAATTACGACATTTTCTGAGGGAGAAATACAAATAAACGCATTGAGAAAAATGGCCATGCTTACCCATAAGTTCGAATTTTTTAAATTTATTATTTATGATCTGTTAGTGTTGGCGAATATATTCTAAAAGATAATACCTAAGAATTCTTCAGTATATTCCTTCTCATGAATTTAAAATGAAAAATAAATCGTAAGCAATACATTATCTCTGTCAGGATGCGCTATGAAGTTGATACCCCAGATTAATATACATCATTTGTGTAATATTACATCGAATGATTATTCTTGTACATTATTTGATTCTTTTTTTCATTAAAACAGTATTGATCCAAATGTAATTTAACTGTCAGTTTACTCAGTGTTAACTCATTCATTTGCTCAAAGAATCGCATTTTATCGCAATTAAGTGCTGAATTGCATTCAATCAATTTAATCAAACAACGGAGTCAATTATATCCCTTTGAATGAAGGAACAATGTGAGCTAATTCATTTGGTTCGTTTGCTCGGCGAATAGCATTCAAGTACATGAAACAGTTCCACGCCGGACTATAATTAATAAATTAACGTAATATAAAATCATTTAACTGGTGTTTTCTTTACTTTAGATTTAGTGCGGAAATCGAGGCAGACGAAGTGTGTTGTTTTTGTCGGACGATTGCCCATTAACATTGCAAAGCTGCAATTGCCCGCTCAGCGCCTGCGCATTCTGTCTCTGTGAGCCCGCAAAACAGTTGTGTGTGGCGGACTGGCAAAGTAAGGCGCTGAGTAAGTTCGCAGGCGTGGAAAAATGCGATTTCAGTTCGCCGAGCTCATTTTCTAATAAGTGAGATAACGCCATTTATCTTTTAGAAAGTTTCCCTCGCTGCGGTTCGTTAAACAAATGCGAGGCAATTTAAGGACTTAACAACAGACCGACCTCTGTAGTTCATAGGCTTGTAGAGTTGGTTGCTCATTGACTGGGTAAGTAAGTGGTCTACCTCGCAAAAGTTCGCACACACATTTTGCTAGGTATAAAAAAGTCCCGACACATTTCATTTGTTACGAAAAGTAAGCACGTATTTTAAATAATTTTGTCATATATGTACATATTTGTGTGTTCCACAATTATTTTGCTTCATGTATTTCCTGTATCTGTTTCTCCTAAAATTTTCTTCGAATGAAAGGCGTTTTGGGACTTCTCATTTTTAAAATTCCCATAACCAATTATATACTGATGCGTGGTTGATAACTAATTATTTTTCGAGGTAAATACTTACAAGAAAATCTGGAGGGTGCTTGCTTTCTTGACAATAAATGTATTTATTGATTTACCTTAATTAACTTTTCATGCGATATCGCTGCGAATTTGTGTCTACATTCCATACTTGAATAAACCAGCTATTTTTGTTCAGTTTGTCAAGTCTTGTAACAAAATTTTATTAACGTTCTTTAAATATTCGTGAAAATAATATTATTGCAAATAAAATCTACTATATTACTAAAACTCTCTATATCTGAATGAAAATGTGAATTTGTTCCGAGTAGATAAAATAATAGAATTATATGACCATTTATTTAATCATTTTAGGGAATAATACTGTTGTAATGAACAGTAGTTGTGAAAATAAATTGTCTATAACCGAAGCAAGTGGTGGAAACTGATCTACCGGTCAACTATTGCGACTGACATTTGATTGACTCAGAAGGTGATAGATACATCGTGAACGGCCAGGAGAAAATTTCGACGCACTGGGACTCGAACACGGGACTTCCTGCTCGGGTCGCAGGTGTCATGTCCACTGCACCACCCGCCTCGACTCCCGAGTCCTGACGCAACATCAACCCCGACCACCATATTCCACCGTATTTCAAGAATGCCTGAAGTAATTTCAACAAAACTTGGTACGCAGATGACTGACGTTCTGACAACCAACTCTGTGTGGATAAACTTTGAGAATCCAATTCATTAAGATCTGATGAGAACTCGAAACACGCTTTTGACTTAGATGAATAAATTAAATTTCATCCGTCGTCTGCATGTAATTTTTTAAGTATGAACTTAATTCATAGGAAACAGTTTATAATGTTTTCACCGAAATTAGTTTTAGAAGTGTAAATCGTTTAAATATAAATGTATGCCTTCAGATCCTTTTCGCTGTCAGAAACACAATTTGAATTATAATATTTATTTGGTTGACATAAAGTCACTTTTCAGACAATTGCTCTCGTAAGTATCCATATGGTGTGTAGATACGTGCGTGTGTATGATGCCTTCTGTCCCGCAACTTGCTTAATTACACGCAGATATCCTCTTTAGGTTATTAGCACGCTGGGAGGTCTTTTTGTGATGAAAATTACTGCTCCTGCGCAGAGCTCTTGTGGTAAAGCCTCTGTTGTGTTCTTTGAGGGGGAGACGCCTGAACCCCGAGGAGCAGAGAGAGACGACCTGAGGGCCGAAAGCGGACCCGGAAAGGCGAGTGTGAGTAATTGAAAAGCGAAATAAAACTGCAAGAGCTTTACACCGCTTGGCTAAGCGAATGTCGCGGGACCGTAACGTTCTTTTTTTCGATTCCTTTTCGACTGCGATGTAACAAAAGTATACTAATTACTATTCAGAAATAATCCTTTTTAAATTAACGGTACGAACATTGTGTTAGATATTTCGTATTGAGGGTGTGGTGGTGAAACGTGTGAATGCTTGTACTAATTCTTTGTATTGGAATTCATTACTTTCTTACTAGTTACTCTATTTAAATTTTATATTGCATGTTGGGAAAACTTATGAATATTACCACGGGTCTTATTTATTCTGCTAATTCGTATAATAAACGAATAATGATTTCGACGACTTTCTCCTTGTGGAATAAAGAACTTACGTCATCGTTTTTGTAAATCCTCTCTAACGCGCTTTGTGAGAAGGTATGACTTATTTGGTGCATAATGTGATGATTTCTTTCCTTTGATATTCATTGTAGGATGATCACAGATAAATGGAAATACCACTGACCTCTCTCGTAGAAGTGTGACCGGCGTTACAATCATGAATTTTTTAAACAAAATTTTACCAAAAATCCACTTAAGACTTGGGTTATCTCAGCAACTAACTGCAAATGTATTTCGTCTGTAATAATCACCAGCAGATATTCTAACTTCTTGCGATATTACTTTTATTAAAGTGCGTTTTACCTTGGGGCAAGAATACCGAAGATTTGTGATCCAGCTTTGCAATAAACGAGTCATGAATGAATCACTCAATCTTCTTCTCAAGAATTCAAAATTTATCCACTAAAGTTTTTTCATAGTCTTTGGTATAAAATGTGTAAAGTAATAGACTCTCAATCTTTGGATGGACGAATACCACTATTTCGTGCTTTTTTAGAACGCAACGTATNAAATTCAATTTTATCAAAAGGTCATAAGTCTAAAATTATTTCTTTATCTTAGTACGTTAATAGTAGGATAAAATGCTTAACAAATATTTTGTTTAAATGTCGTCATTCAAGCCTTAGATTAATGTTTTGTTCAACGAAGGTATTATATTGAAATCCATATCCAATATAGTATTGTTGCCAACTTAAAATGTGCGTTCTTTCGCTTCAGATGGTGACTTGAATTGCACCGGCCCCTCCTGCTTGGACGATGACGATCCTCCGTGTCCCCCGGACTCCACTCTGGCGGCGACGGTCGCTCCCGAGGTGAGCACCATCCCGTCCCCTTTGACGCCCCTCGGCGGAGGCAGTGCCAGCGCCAGTGCCAGCGCCAGTGCCAGCGACGGCGCGGGAGCAGGAGATGCGCCGCCATGCGTGTGTGTGCCTCGTCGCTGTGTCACGCCCGTCTGTCGCCATGGATCGCGGCTCGAACTCAAACAGCGCGGCTCCGGCACTCCGGGCGATTGCTGCGATGTCTACGAGTGCGTGCCCATTAGAGGTAATTGCCTTTTAATAACGATTTTCTTTTCTTTCGGATCTTCCAGAAATGTTTGATAATTTTCGACTTCTGGTTGACGTGTTCTTTACAGCTTTATTTACTTCATAAAATGATAAAAAATTAATTTTCAACTCCAGACTAGAATTGTTGACGTTTATTTACTTTGTTCCTCATTTTGGTTACTTGGGAATATTCATGTTTTTCTTTAAAAATTGAAAAACTCCGAACATATAAGTAAAATTTCATCAGACATTTTTCACTAATCACAGTAGTTCCTGGGAAGGAAGAAAATGTAATACAAAACTGATTTCTCAAACTGACACTTATAGTGTTTCTGTGTACAATGCTGAACTGTTAATTACCATTGAATTCATTCACGGGTAGCGTATTGCTCTAACAACTCACATTTGTTACGTTAGCTATTCCCAACTGCATAATATATGAGAAAACGGGAGAAACATTTTAATCTACTTTTAAAAATATGCTGAAAAGTATTTTTGGAGTGTAACCAATCATTTTCTTTTATATCTTTTCATTTAATGCGCTAAATGGAACCTTCTACTCGTAATTAAAAATATCTACGGTTGTCGACTCATTGATATCCAGAGCCAGAGGAGAGAAGACATGCCTCGAATGGGTTGTAGTGTCCCTTGACCTAGATCAAGTGTTTCGCCCATTCTACAAAATCAAAACAACATCTTTTTTCAATATTTTATTTTCGCTTTCCTTCACATTTGGAACTGTTTACGGAGCAATTCCTCGTTTCTTCGCTCATTCAAGCGTGGCATCCAGTTGAGTAAGCACTTACACGCTGTACTGCGTCGGTTTTTAGAGTAGGAACATCCATTAACTTGATGTATTAGACTACTGTAACTTGATGTACGACTTGTAAGCGCGCCGTATTTCTTGAAAACATGTTACGTGGCTCAGAAAATAAGTCTTCTCTCTGGAAATATGAGATATGACTAAACTTTTGTTCTACGATCAGACTTGTCGTATCTAATATTGTATCATTTGCTGAAGATGTAATATAGTTGTTTTTTCTTTGGACTCTACCGAAAACGTTTTGAAAAATTTGAAATTCGGCAACAGTTGTTTAAAGAACTAATAAGAGTTGCTTGTTTAGTTGCCTGTTGTCCAAAGATTGAAAAGAGTAATTGTACCTTCACAAGACACGTAGAAAAATATCTGGTATCGATGATTTTTTTACTCTCAACGTCAGGAGAGGGACATTATTGAGTCTGTACACGCCGGACTATTTTAGGAAAGTGTGATATTTTTGTTAGATTTTCGCGAAATATTCAACCCTGGACAGTCTATGGATGTTGGTGCGCGAAAGGGAATGGCACACAAACGCCTCGAGTGTCGAGAAAACATATTCGAGCATCCTTAGTCTAATTTGCCACTGGTTTTTCCTTTCAGTGTGCTGTGAGATTGCATCCGTTATAATTCAAAAAAAATATTCTTGGTCTTGATCACAAGAATATAAATCACAAGAATATAAATCTTGTATTCTTTATTTTATTATTATTGTTATCATTTAATGTCACGATTACATCGAATGCCACTACATGACATTTATCTCTTTCTGTTAAAAATCATTGTTTTCTTGTGTTTCTTTTCTTTTTTACTTCGTTCGAGAATTTCACGTCGTTGATTTCTCTCTGTTTTCCATTTTTTTCATATCTCGATTATTTTTTCTCGCGTTTGCGTCACTCTGCCTCCGCGGAGGCGTAACCCATCACGATCTCCGGTCCTCTGCATCACAGTTGATACTTCTTCCCATATTCTTTCAACGTAATGAGCAAATACTTCATGTTTTCCTTTTGTCGCTTAATTTATGGTTGGTTTCTATACGTTATTATATCGTTCCTTTTTATAATTTTCTGATATCGCACCCTCTCCGTTCCATGGGATTTACTCTCTTATAGAACGTTGACTATTGTCTCCTCGTTTTCATCATATAAACATATTCCATCATCAATAATTCTGAATATCTTCAAGTAACTATTTACATTCTTAAACCTGCCGTCGAAGTGAGTCGGTCCACGTCCTAACGGTAGGGTACAGAGAAGGCTCTCAAGTATTTCATTTCTTTTACTTTTCGTTTCTCCTATATTCCTAGTTTTTCACTTTTATCGCTTTTATCTTCTTTATTAGTCTTCTCTGTGTGCTGCACGATCACCCATGTGTTTGCCGTGCATGGCGACCCGTGGCGGAAGGAATGGGTATCCTGACGAGTTGAGCAACCATGCATTCCTAGAAGGATGCGTAATCCAATACGCTTGCTTTGGCCT
>NNCF01135447.1:0-18311 GCA_002313205.1 Laupala kohalensis | reverse complement strand
CCGTTGGTCCGCGGCGTTGGCGCTACCCTGCTTAAAGAACCCTGCGTGCCATCGCTATATCCCCGCGTCAACTCTGGCACCCCAGTGGGGTGTCCCATTGTTGGACTCCGTGGTGGGTGGGGAACACGAGGACTGTTCCCGAATACAAGCCACACAAATGGATTCTCAGAAAGGCTAACTGGAGACTGTATTGTTCTCTGACTGTCTTCAGAAAAAACGGGTATTGTCCAAGAGAGGGTCGACCAGGTGATTCATCACGCCGCTGAAGAAAGCATTCCGAAAACATTTATGTTTCCGCGAAGACCTCACGTCCCCTGATTGAACGACGCTTGTCATTGCGCCATTCGGGCGAGGCGAAGAGCATTGCTGAAATTTAAGGGTAGTCCATCTCCGGGAAACCTCGCCGCATGTCGGATTGCTAGACCTAAAGCGCGCAGAACCATCAAAGAATCCAGATCCACCTCCTGGAAAGTGTATCTAAGCACCACTAAGAGAACAACATCGTCCAGTAAAGTATGAGAGTCAATCCGAAATATATCTGAAAGGTATTCTNAATACTTTGCTGATCGAACATCTACAGCAAACTGCGATCCTGGTTTCATGAGAAAAAGAAAAATAGCAGAGAGCACATCTTTTGACTTTCGTTCCCCCAACTGGGCACCCTACAACTCTTCTTTCTATATGTGGGAACTTGAGTCAGCTCTAGCGACAGCCCACGACACTGCTCCTGGCCCTGATTCCATTATCTATGAAATGTTCAGACAACTCAGTCTAGAATTGAATGAATATCTTCTGGATGACTTTAATCTTTCATGGTCCGGGGCAATATTCCCTAATTCATGGAAGGAAGCAACGCTAATCCCCCTACTAAAACCCGGAAAGGACAACACAGCCATCAGTAGTTATCGAAGCATTGCCTTGACGAGTTGCGTTGGTAAAACTCTGGAGAGAATTATCAACCGACGTCTCGTCTGGTATCTTGAAAAGCATAACTTCCTGAGTCGATCTCAGTGTGGTTTCAGGAAATTCCATGCAACCCTGGACAACTTACTTCTCCTGGAAACAACAATTCAAGATGCTTTCGTCCGAAGACAATATGTTGTCGGAATATTGTTTGACATCGATAAGGCTTATGATACTACTTGGCGTCATGGAATTTTCAAACAATGCATGGAGTTTTAGAGTACATCTTCCTCTGATGCTAGTCCTTTTTGGATCAGCGTTCCTTCCGATACAGAACTGGAAGAGACATTTCGGATCTCTTTCTTCAAGAGAACGGTGTTTCTCAGGGCTCAGTATTGTGACCTTATTTGCAGTGGCGATAAACAGCATATCGTCTGCTGTAAAATATCCTGTTTTACATTCTTTTTTTGTCGACGACTTTGCTATCTTTTGTTCATCACAGAGTGTTATAAGTGTGGAGCGACAAATCCAACTCGTTCTCAATAGATTATACCACTGGTCGAAGACGACTGGCTTTCGTTTCTCTACTGAGAAAACACGCTGTGTTCTTTTCAGTAGGAGACCAAGCCTTCTGGCAGAACCTCACCTCGCCCTGGGGAACAACATCTAAAATTATATCCTTCTGTATAATTCTTAGGCCTTATCTTTGATCAGAGGCTGAATTGGATCGAACATCTGACAAACCTAAGCGCAATAACATTAAAGTCTCTGAATTTTCTGAAGTGCCTGAGTTGCAGGGTATGGGGCGCCGATCGCTCCTCCTTGCACCATTTTATCGAGCATTCATAAGATCTCGGCTCGATTATGGCTGCGTTGTATATAGCTCTGTTCGTGCAATCTATTTAAAGAAGTTGGATTGTGTCCATCATGCTGGAATCCGACTAGATACGGGAGCCTACCGTACTAGTCACATTCCCAGTTTGTATGCCGAGAGTGGCGAACCATCTCTTTCCCTCAGGCGACCACTACTCATCTTACGGCACTATATCCATGTGCGTACTTTACCCGACAATCTAGTACACTTCGCAGTATTCCATCCCTTCTCTTCTTCCATTCGTTTCTACAACAACACACTGAGAGCAACCAAACCATTTGGATATCGCTCCAAATAAATTTTGGAAAACTTGATTATACGCACACGTGATGTCTTAAATAAGGTTTCAGTAAGTCTCCTCCTTGGGCTTTGCACAAGCCGAAGATTAGTTTCAATCTTCTGCAACGTGACTAGAAGAAAACTCCAGCCGCGATGTTGAGGGTATACTTCCACCTAACCCTTGACAAAAACCGAATCTATATTCCTGTGTTTACAGATGGGTCGAAGCAGGCCGATGGTCTCGACTGCTCCGTGGTGTTTACCCGTAAGACCTGTGGCTACAATCTTTGCGACTTGTGCAGCGTTTACTCCGCTAAGTGTTACGCCATATTGAGAGCACTGCGATCAACGAAGTGCTCCCGCGGATCAAATTTCCTGATTACCTCTGATTCGCTAAGTGCCCTTCAAGCAATTCAGAATATATATCCAGCTGATAAGCTGATCCAGAACATCAAGGATGTGCTTTTCTCGCTCCAAAGTGATAGAAAGAACATAATCTTTAGCTGGATTCCCGGACACGTGGGAATCAGAGGAAATGAGGAAGCAGACGTTTCCGCGAAGGCGGCATGCCTCAAGAAACGCGTGGATTTCTTCACTATTCCAAAAAAAGGATCTCCTAAATTCCATCAAGACAAGGATTCTGAGTGAATGGAACTATGAGTAGTTGGCTGTTGAAGGGAATAAGCTCCAATTTATCAAATCCTCTGTTAAGTCACGGAGCATTTGTTGTCTTGGTGCCACGAGGTCTTGCTGACCCGCCTGCGCATAGAATATTCATCCTCTCACTCATCGGTATCTCTTTCTACTTGATGATGAATCCGTTTGTAATGAGTGTAGCTGTACTCTTACAGTGCGTCACCTACTAACTGATTGCAGGAAATGCATGAGAATACGGAGACAAATTGGTCTGACTGCAGATTTACCAACAATTCTCGGAAATGAAACGGATAATGTTAATAAACTTTTTAATTTTATGAGTGAGATCGGGGCCCCTCCCTCAAGTTCTCGGGAGAAGGATTAAAATTTGCATTCCTCTTTCTTTTCTTCTTTCCTTTTATTCTTCCTTTCCGAAGTTTGAAAATAATAATTTTCGAAATTTATTACATTTTTGATATAATGTATTGGGCAACTGTTTCCTTTTCTCTCATCTCTGTATTTAGATATTAGTTGAATTCAGGAGGGTTTTTCAGTGAGTATGGTCGAGATATTCGACGAGTCCAACACACGGGGAAGAGTCACTACGGCTCTTCCCTATGGTGCGAAACTGCATTTTCCCCACCTACAAGGGCTCTAATGACTTTGATCTTGACGAACCCTAAAATCCCACACAAAAACATTCTTAAACCCTGTATTGATCATCCGTCATATCGACCAAAACCATTTCTTACTTCCTTGAGCAATCAATTTGCGTCTGTTCCATTCAGTGTTTTTTCTTAGCAACCTTGCCGTGCGTCCAGAAACAATTCTGTTATTCCTTTTTTTCAACTTTTTCTCCATCTATATGCCTTCTGGTATCGTGGTTGTCCGTGTCACAGTCTTTTCTTTTTTTCCCAATGGCGATTGATCGCCTTGCCTGTTATATTAGTATTACAAGGTTTATTTACAATTACTATCAATTGCATAATTAATTATTCTCTATATTTTATTTTATATTCTCCGTGCGTCATCTAGTCGTCTGACAGGTTCCTCCAGCTTTCTCGTCCGTGCCTCGGGGGAGCTGATGCAGATCTACCGCATAGTCCCGTCACCTTGTCGTCTCAGTGTTGATCTTTTTTATCGTTTCTGGTCACTTTGTATATGCAGTAGAGTTCAGTCCTGTTTCTTCACGATGTATGCCATCTCAATAACCTTGTCTCTCATAATCTTATGTGTGTCTCGTTTCAGTCCACTAAAGCGCACGGTGACGAGTGCTAGTAAAACCCAACTCTACGTTAGTTTTCTCACTAGTCACATCTTAAAAAGTTTTGAGGGGAACAGCGTTTAGATGGAATATACATTGCCGTATCCGAGTATTACAACTGCGCTGGTAAGCCGCAGAGGGTAAACTTTCCAATCGTCACAGCTATATGAACTGACAAGGGATCTTTCAACACGCGCTCGTCGAAAGTGGTCCTGATTTTTTCCATACTAAAACGTATTGACTCTAAGAGTATCCTGTCAAAATATTAGCGACGGTGGCACACTGGAAGATACTGAAATAAAATACGTAAAACGGATTCTTTTCGCGCACCAAAGAGCCATTTTTGTGTGTCTGGTACAACTCTCAACTATGAAGCGGACGAGGATCGAATCACGTGACTGAGCTTTGATTCGTCCGACTTCTATGTATCTTCACCATTCAGGGAGGACATGAAAATGCTAATGAACGATGCCTCTTTCCCGCGCATTTAAGAAAAGAAATAGATACAGTCAAGTCAAATAGTAAAACAATGTATGTGAGTTCAGTTAAGTACGTTATTAATGCTCAAGTTTCCTTACGCTATCTTTGTATACAAGTAAAATGTTGGATCTAAAATTAATGAATAATTTATTTAAATATTGACAGTGCTAAACGTCACATTAAAAAATTATTATAATATAAGTAACGTATGGGATGAAGTGAAAGGGTACATCACAATTCATTTCAACTTCTTTCATTTTGGCAGATAGAAGACAAATTATTTTCGTTACTACTAAAAATTCAACCGTTTTTAATGTTATTTTATACGTTTGTATTTCTAGTTTGTTGTCGATTTCTAGTATATATTTTCTTGTAGAAAATGTGTATTCATCGTACACCTGAAACATTTTGATTTTTTTTTAAACTGAACAATTAACAAAATGTTTTTCGTTTTTATAACATCAAATTTTTGTGTTGTAATTAAATACCACAAGCATTTTAAATGATACTATGAAAACATAGATTGTTGTATATTTTAATATCGAAACAGAGAAATAGAAATTTTTAATTAGGGTTTGACAAATGTGTGAAAGATTTTAATTAAAAAGTATTTTGAAATGTTAACGGGATTCAGTATCGGACAAAAACGAATTGATATCACGGCACACAGAGCTAAACTTATGGCAGCAGTCGGTGACCTTTTACTACAGCAACAGTTTCGGCCAGTAGTGGGAAGGGTTGACTTTCCTCATGATTGTCCAAAATGTGAACAGAAAGTAGACGCCGAAAATTGGCAAACTTCTCGATTTTTTGCAGTGTCTCCCAGTGTGCCGTCGCCGCTAATACTTTGACATGACATACTAATAGTCAATATGTTTCAGTATAAAACAATCAGAACCACTTTCGACGTAGCTTGTTGAAAGTTCCCTTGTGAGACTTAGAAGTGAAAGCTACAAATTTTTCTGGCCCCTCCGGGAACCCAGAATATCTCCGTAGCAAGCGAGCGTGATAGACTTGAGCTACTCGTATCACAATCTTATAATTATAATGTAAACAGTTATGTATTTATGTGATGATTTTCACGTTTCTTTCAGAGAAGAACTGCAGCGCCGTAGTGTGTCCCGAGGAGCTTTCGGCGTGTCCAGCCGACAGCTTCCGTCTCCCGGGGAGACGCGGGCCGCGCGATTGTTGTTCAGTGCCGCAGGGCTGCCAATGTCTGCCTCGGGCATGTCCCCCACCTCCGAGTTGTCCTGACGGCGACGAAGCGCATCTCGTGCGCGCCGGCGACGGCCGTCCCGGCACATGCTGCCCTGAGTACGATTGCTCTCCGCCTACTCCACCACCTTCAACGTCTCAGCCGTCGTCCGGAGCGCCTGACGGAGGCACTCAGCCACACGTCGTGCATGCAGGTAGAGATCTTGATTTTGTGACTTATAATTCCAGCCATTCAGATACCGCAACGTCACTCGAACTTATGGTTTGTTCAACATTTGACTGTAGAGTATTTGGAGATAAATAGATATATTTTTAAAGAAAGCTCCTTGAATTCGCAATGACGATTTCTATCCGCGATGAATGTACTCAAATTTCAGCATATTTCTACTTGGTTTGACGCTATTTTATTAACAATGTCACGAAAGTAAGAAGAAGTAAAAGGTGCAGTGTTCTTAGAATAACATTTCCGACGACAAATTTAAGATTTATAAAAGATAAATATCAATGCTTTTACACGAGAAATGCATTTACAGTGGACGCATTCCCTCAGTCCCGGACTCTTTGGCGCGAATGGTTCGACAGATCTCGAGGTCAGAATCCGGACGTCGCTCCAGCAGTTGTTATAATTTCCATTATTTATTTTTACGCTATGATCCCGGAATGTGATTTTCGATACAAGGATACGATGGAAACACGGAAGTGGGGAAAATATCGCCACGAAACTGTGACTCGAAGAGCGGAGACCGTTGATTTGCGGGGCGACTTTTCTTCCATGTTTTCGTTGTCCTTTCTCTGTAGCTTTCCATTATTTTTGCGTACATTATCAGTTTATAATTAAACCCTTTCCTTTCTTGCGTCCAGAGTGAAATGAATCTGTCAGGACGTTTTAAGACAGTTTTCGAGTACTGGTCGTTGTGTAGGGATAACCTTGATATTGGATATGCGGAAACTTTGTAAAAACGATGCTGGTGGAATGTGTAAAGTAGTGTGCCCATCGTGGAAACTTAACTTCACAAGACCCAGAAACTGAACTTGGTATTTTAAACGCTTTTGTCGTTTTTCCTCGGAATGTTAGTTATTCTCGAATTTTTGCCTACTGCGTTGAAAATAAATTCAAGTGTAAGTAGAATTCTCAAGGAGATGATAAATCTTTATTTAGTTCTTATCTTTGCTTTAATCAAATGATACACAATATTTATGCTTTTAAGTTTTGTTTTTAAGAAAATATTTCTTTTGCTTATACCTGTCAAATTCATGTCAAGCAAAATATATAGTACTAAATATAGCTTTTTCCTAAGCCGGTATGTATTATCATTGTCCAGCTATTATTACATATTATCAATGAGTTATCCACTGTTATTAAGGAGAAACTTTTCAAAACACAAATTTGGATGAATAGTGACTTTTTTTCTGATTAAATCAGTTGTTTTAATTCGTTTTTCCAAACATTTACCCAAAGAGCAAAATTGCTTACAGTTTTCTTTTTCATTTTCTCATTACACTAGCCGCATTATTGAATCTATGAAATGTGTTACATTAATATAAGAATGAGAACTATAGACCGATACTATGACTTGTTTCCATCACTAGTATCTGTTTATAAATGGAAGGCAACTATAGACCTTCCGCTAGTCCAGGCTGACTCCCAGGCATTCGTACTCATCCTGTTGCGAAATAAGTACGGAATCTATCGCGAAGATCTGAAGAGTCTTATCCTCGGACTGTGGAAACGTGTTTTCGAGACTACTCTATGAATATTATTTCCACGTTTTTATGAAACTTATAAGTTCTCATGGAAAACACCTTTACTACAATCATCGTATAATTGTTTGTTTGTAAATGGGAAATGTAGCTTGCTATTGAAGCTTATCTTCATGGTAGGAGGTGGGTTTGTAGAGTTATTTTTAGTTGGTGGGCCGAATAGCTTGGTTTACCAACTAGTAAGAGTTAATGATACTAGTAGTAGGATAGAAGAAGGAGGGTTTCAATCATCACAGTTATGTATGAACTGGAACATTAAATTGAAATTGAATCCGGAGGGTCTAGGTGACGAGCTTACACGCTAGTTCCTGAGCCATGGGAGGGCATCGTATAATTGTGTGTATTGAACTCGTAGAATGATTTATCAATGTCTGTTCTCTCCCCGAGTCACGAAACACATCTGATCCCTCGAATACGTGTGCACTCTCTCTGGTCGACAGGTCGTTCCGTGAGACGAGGCGTCCGCAGTCATCCTCCACTGGCGGAAGTCACTTCCGCTGCGGGTGGAACCCAAGCGGAAGCGCAGACGGAAGAGAACGCCGCTGCAGGAGCAGTGCAAGCGTGCGCGTCGGATGGGCGTTCTCTGGAGCACGGCCTGTCCTTACGCAAAGACGAGTGCACCGTGTGCGCGTGCACGAATGGCAGCATGACGTGTCATACGCGCACGTGCCCTCCGCTGCCTCCACACTGCCATCCGACGCGAGCGCACGGCGAGTGCTGTCCCGTGTGCGAGGGTGAGTCGCTGTTTCTCCTTTGCATTGCTTGCTCGATCAAATAGGATTTATTATTACCTTTTCGACGAGGTGACAAACACACCTTGTACCTCTGGTGATAATCGTTTAAATCTCGGTTGATCCCAGTACAATTTGCAGAGATGGACAAAGTGGGTTAGCGGCTGGTTTTCTGGGGGTACTCCTGTTTCCCTTGCCTTTCATTCCACCACTACATTCACTCTTCACACATCACCCTTGTCGGTTGGAGACCTCCTGAAAACAGACGGTAAACGTGTACAACGACCAGGGCACAGAGGAACTTAACACGCGGTGACCCCTAGACAGTGAATGCTGTTCGAAATCCTCTTATAAGGAAGCAATTCTGACACGATTTTATTCATTCATTAACGATCAAAATGTGTTCGTGACTAGAGCTAATGGGGTGTTCTATTTCCTCTCTCTTAGCCACAATTTGTGATAAACATTCAAAACACAATCAAATGGTTTAACTTGAGATAACAAAATAGTGACAAAAACTTATTTTAAATAGAGAAAATATTGACAGTGGTGCTGAAAAGGTGTTCGAGATACGTTTTGCACTAAAAGTAAAAACGATGGTTTTAGAATGAAATATATCTTATTTATATAAAGATACTTCACTATTTCTAACGATGTATATAATAATCTATAAGATATCGCGTTTGGGTTTTATCCCGTTTCTGGACGTAATATTCCGGCATTTAATTTGGGTATCGAAGTATGTCGCCACTTTTTGTACTCTTTCAAACATTTGCAACTGTGCTCATTAGCTGTGTTTAGGTAAATAGTGTGATGATTAAGTAAGGCAATGTTTAGCGCATTTACTAGCAATGCCGAAAACCTTAGTTGGCTTCTCTTTCCGTTCCTTTCTATTTGACCCAAGTTATCACCGTCAGCACCCATATCTGAATCTATCTTTAACTCATCGTTCGTCCCTTTTTATTAGTGACTAACGATCAGATATCATTGTCTTACTAACTATCAGAGAAGTAATTCGATTATAAATAAGTAAATTACTGAGTAACCGCTGAAACAACGCTTCGAAGCGTGGAAGAGGATCCGAGTTTCCATATATGTCACCCACACTACACACATGCACAGCGGGACAGTATACTTCAGCATGGACCGTTAGAAAAATGTTCGAATAACAACCCCTCTCCCACCCCATCTGTTTTCGTAAGCAATTATTATGCTAAGGCGCGCGATAGTTCGATAACATTGTTTTATTATACTTTTAAATTATTTTAATTAATAATGATGTTCATATAAATGAAATGTTGATTAAATTAAGGCTCGTCCGATCATGGAGAACCAATGATCAAAGGAATGAGAGGGAAGAAATCTCTAGCGTCAGTAATTATTTCAATAGTTTTGACGAATACGAATAATATTGTGGAAGAACTTTTCCACTCGGAGAAGGGAAGCACTCACACAATGTCGTTGTAGAGAGAAAAAATATCGGTAAATTTTAAGTTAATAAACCATCCCCTTTTTTCTAAATATAGAATGGTCAAAATGAGTCATGTGCGCCGCAGGTGCTGAAGAGTCGTCGGCGTCTGGCGTGCGAGCCGCCGCCTTGGCGTCAGTGGATATGTCTGCGATGGTAGCGCGGCCGCCGGCGAGCAGCGGTACCAGGGACAGCGAGCGTCTCGCCGATGACGGCGAAGGCGGCGGAAGAAGAGTCGACGGCGGCGGAGGATGCGTGACAGCGTCGGGGAGACCTGTTCGCGAGGGCCAGCGTTGGCAAGAAGACCCGTGTACCACGTGCGAGTGCCGCGGAGGTGCTCGGCGCTGCGAAGCCTTCATGTGCCAAGTGGCGTGCTCAAGGCCTCGCCACGACCCGCGCGAATGCTGTCCTGTTTGCGACGGTGAGGATTTACTTCGTCTTCCTATCAATCTATTCATCAGTTCAAATCATTACTGATTTTATTCATAATTTCGTGTTTTTTACAAGATATCTCTCTGCTCTAGTAAAAATAGTCATGGCCATTGAATCTATAAAATGAATTGGGTTTTTCTACGGAAATGGGGGAATTTGTGGCACACAAGGAAGTGACGTCAATGAACAAGCACTTCATGTTTTCAACAGATCCAACATGTGTACGTACACAAAACCACTGAGATTATTGAGCAGATTACATTGGTTACACCGGGTTGCCACCACATCAATCGCTCCTGTAAGATCATTTTTACCTCGACTGGCGTAAATTTCAAAAAAAAAGACAAAAGGACTGGGAAATGAAATGACAAAGGAGTGGGGAAACAATCGTAAATAAATTATGTTCATGCACATTGAATCTGATAATGTTAAACGATCTAAATCATTTGTATCAATGTGTTATACTAGCAAGAAAATTAAAATATTGAAAAAATATAAGCCTAACAGAATAGGGCGTTTCAGACGTTTATTTCCCCATATCTGTAGAATAACCCAATTCTCCTCCTCCTTAAGTCTTCGATCTTATTTGAAATATAAATGTGCGACCGCACACTAAATATAACCATTACATGTAATGATCTGAATATGTGTTTCTCAAAATTACTCCGGATAGTGAATACATTTTAAGAAAAACACTTTTGCAAACCCTTAGAGAGTTTTGACGGAAATAGGGTAAAAGTTGATGTATGAGTCGTAAGAATACGCTAATTTAACTGTCGGAGGAGAATACACAACTGGAAAGGAAGATCATTTTGATTTATTATAAGTGCTCAAGTGTGTTGGGGTCGTTTATTTTTATCCCGTGGGACTGTCATCTGCCAATATACACGTTGTTTTCTACTTACAATACACACTGGAACACCTTACCTTTTACTAATATATTTCTCTTTTTATCTGGACACCGAGAGATTATATTCAGTTGTTGATGTTACAGATTGGCCTGCACATTGTACAAATGTGCTCTGTCCAATGGCGTGTCCCTTTGGTTATGAAGCAGACGAGGTTGGATGTAATTCCTGCCGCTGCCAGCAAGAACCCAGTAAGTGCATGAGGACTCGTTGTATATGTTTTCCATTTGGAATTGATCGATTCACTTTCTCTGCTTGGATCATTCTGTGACGTGTTTGTTGAACGCGCTATTGAAATTCTTGGGTGAGATTATTGTTTTGTGATAATGAGTCGAATAGTTTGTGTTCGCGGATACCCCGCGACAGATAAAGGGCACTTGAACATAGTGATCCTTGTTTCAATACTTACCACACTGAACGTGAGCCAACACAAAGACGTCTACATTGTCTGCTATGAGGAGAGAAAATAATTATATTTTAAGGGTGTTCTCTTTCCAACTTCTATTTCTATTACGTTTTCTATTTTATATAGAATTTATACAGTCTTGCACCTATTATAGACTTGAAAACATTCTATGTTTCCTCTGTTGAAAGCTAGATAAAGTTTTGCTGATGGGGTCATTTGTTTTTGTTTGACAAGTCATTCTTTGACTTTAATATGTAGATGTGAGATATTTTTAACAACAATATCCATCCACTTAGGGTGGAACATTGATACTGATACACCACTAGATTAAGTTTTCATCAGGTAGTCTAAATATAAATCTTTCGTGGGCCAGAACCGGCACTTGGACCATAGTTTGGAGACTCCTTCCACAATGTCTGTGACTAAACCGGTAATAACCAGGTAACCGCACTTTTTGAAAGAAACGAGATAATCTGATAAAATAAAATTCTAATTTTCATGCAGTTTTAGTCTAAGCAATTCAAAAATGTACTCTTCCCGAATCGAGTGGTGATAATTTACGAACAAATTCAAATGTATTAATAAACAGTGAAGTATACGTTTAATAGGAATGAACAGATAACACCAATACAAATTTTCTACATACTGAAAGTTAGTTATGTATGAGTACACACTTAGGAATTTAGATAAATAGGGTAAAATAATCAAAACTCCATGTACTTAAGGTAACCAAAATAAATAAATTACGACTTACGACCATTTTATAGTCCATGTATTTTTTGCATTTTCAGTACACTTTCAAACACAACGTTCAACTCGTGGTTTGAGCCGTCTTTATGTGATTTTTTTCGTCATTTTCCACGATAAAATCATTACTTTATTCAATAGAGAATTCTATCAAAGTTACAACATAAAAACGTTTGAAAACATTAAACGGCCGTAACTCAAAAAAACAAAAAGTTTACTTGCCTGTTTGATACCGGAAACCATAGATTCAAGAATTAGAATTTCCTACACTCACACATCTCTTTTTTCCTTCTTTCCAAGCAGAAGTGTGTCCCTTGGATTGTCCCGCGGGCTTCCTGCTGGACCGCCAGGGGGCGCCTTTATGTCGCTGCGCGCCTGTGCCACCGCCCGCTTGCCCGCCTCTCGACGGCTGTCACAAGAACTGTACTCACGGCTTTCGTGTCAACCGCCAGGGTTGCCCCATATGTCGCTGCAACCAATGTCGAGCATTGCTACCGCCCGATTGCGAACTCTTTTGTCCTTTCGGCTTCCGCACCAACGAGAGAGGGTGTGCCATCTGCAAATGCAAAGGTGAGCCGCCAAACCAATGCTGAGTTGTGACGTTGTTCGAAAGCTTCTTTCATTTGAAATACATCAGTATCATTAAAAATATCACGTGGAATACACAGAATATTTGTGAACGTACAATAATTAACATCCATTATATAATCAAATTAAATAAATTATTAAAGACTGACAACCTTTTACGGACGAACAGTATGTATTTTGTGGTTTAAAGTTCACAACCTTTTAAATCACCAAATATAAACTGTTCACCCGTTGAAGATAGTAAGTCTTTAATTATTAATTTAACTCGTGACTAATTCAAAAGTAACAGTTGACCAGAATGTCTCGTTAATGTGTTGCTACAGAAATCAACATAAGCAAAAGATATCACGTTGCCTATTATCCCATCGTGAGCTGCTTCCGCTCTCTGCACACCTTTAATTAAGTTGTAGAAAATAATGAATTGGTTTAACTAGTCTGGTGATAGGAAAATAATTAAATTTGCCGACTGACAATATGTAACATTAGAACCAATAATTTTTGGTTTTGTTTCATGTAATAACTCGCTTCGTTTTTATCATACTCGTGAAAATATTTTACTCAAAATTATTTTCCTTCTTATCGTGTTTCAGTACATTGATGGGAAAAAGTATCTTCATCCATTCTGATTTCGCTACGTCGTTTGATAAAACTGCCTTCACGTTCCACTGAGAAAATAAATATCATCGGTACTATCATTTTGTTGAGAATTAAAATACTTCAGTATTTCGTAACAGCGGTTTGCGTAATTTGCCAGTGTTGTAAACTTTACCCTTTCCATCAATAGATCAGAACGTGATTTAGCACTGAAGAAAATTGAATATCATTATTTGTACGGAGTTAACTAAAATACTTATACTTAACATTTAATTAATTTTATACTTAAAATGGGTTACATTGAGCCAACACTTAAAGGAGCAATATTCGATCAAAATAAAAAAGTTACCTAACTTAGGAAATTATTTCCGAAAGACTAAATATCTTAAGTTTCTTTGAACGACTTTATTTGTGCGATCTATGATTCTTGGTAACATCTCGTTGTCCAAATGCTTTTACCCTATTTGTTTTAAATGGTGGCATTTTAAATTCGTAACGTTTTTAATTCAATTTTTAAAGATGTAAAGAACTCTTCTTCCTACATGCAGTTGGACGAATATTGTGACATCTTTTTTTCTGACGTATTTTCTTTTTCTTTCTCAGAGGCACCTATTAAACTAACTATTCCTGAAAATGCTGTAACATCCTCTTGCAAAACTTTAGGTAAGTTTGTTCCAAATGTATTTCTCTGTATACTTAAAGATAAAATGTAAAGAAAGGTTTTTCGCGTGCGTCCAGTATTTGTCCTCGTTTCAGCACAATGCATGACAATAAGTTGTTTACATACGAAAATAAACTAAGAAATAAAACCAATACTTCTAGAAGAACTCTTCTTCAAAAGTATCAGAACTGACACTACTATTCTGAAAAAGCGTTTAAGTACAGGTGTAACGCTATTCCCGAAACATGTTAACCGTTAAAGCATCATTTTGACAACTAGAGGAACTAATTTTTTTAAGCTCCTGTGAAACTAAACGAACTCTAGACATTAATTGCACAAACCCACACATTCTCTGTATTGGTGAGGTGCAAATTGTATAGCAATAGTATCATGATATTTGTTTATTGATATTTTTAAATATTATTTTCTCACATTGATTGTTACTCAAGTATGAATAATGTTACTGAATTATCCCACTTCCGCAGACGGCGACGTTCGAGAAAGCGCCGAGAGTTGGTTCGATGGCTGTCGGCAATGTTATTGCCACGGTGGGGTGGAAATGTGTGCTCTTCTTGCTTGTCCCGCACTCAACTGTTCTGCACCCGTCTTCGGTCGGAGCGGTAACTGCTGTCCACATTGCCCAGGTGTGTGTGGAAGGGCTGCATCCTAACAATATTGCTTTTAATGGAGTTTGGTTTTTGCGTTTAGGCCAAAAAAGACAACACGCTAGTTACTCGCGAATGTTTCGATACCTTTTTTATAGAAATCTCTTAGATTACGGTGAACCTCACCGCCAGGTAACAGATTAATCATGTTACGTCGAATGAAAATGGGAGACGGGACCGGGATTCGAACCCGGGACCTTGAGCTCTACGCGCTCATGCGCCTACCAACTGCGCCATCACAAGTTGAATGAGAATGGTAGACGGGCCCGAGAGGCGAACGGGATGGCGCAGTTGGTAGGCGCATGAGCGCGTAGAGCTCAAGGTCCCGGGTTCGAATCCCGGTCCCGTCTCCCATTTTCATTCGACGTAACATGATTAACCTTTTTTATCTTCCTCAGGGCTATATTTATAAACAAATAATAAACCTTTTTGCAAAAAAGCATACCATTATGAATTCCGAAGTCGAGAACAAGATGGGGTATATCAATATATTATCTCGAAGATTTCAATGTGTAAACGCGAGGTTGAAGGATATCAATATAGCTTTTCTCACGATTCTGTAGAAACAACAAAAATCAAACATAACTCAAAATGTAGCTCTGTTTTTCATTCAGAGTGATTATTTTTATAGAATGAAATTCTAAACTTTCTTAGGTGAGATCAAGACTTCTATCGAAGAACGCTGCTATCCTGTTTGCATTTGTACCGATTTGGTCAAGTGTCGGTACGCTGTCGTAGGCTTTCGTGGCCGCTGTCAAAAATCTCTTGGCTTCCGGGCAGCTGCCAACGTTTCGACCTCCGTGCTGAAGAATGCATTCAGGGCCACACTTGACGCGGAAGCTGTCCGGAAGCCAAGAGATTTTTAAGTGTCGGTATCATAGACGTAAATATAAATCGACTCTGCGGCCTCTGCTGTGAGTTGTCCGTGATAACATACATGTGAGACAGAAAATAGTGTGAGATGTCGCTCTCTCTCTCTCTCGCAAACTCGCTTGAGGAGGGAAGGTACGCAATGCAGCAGTCAGCAGTCAGAGAGGGGAATCGAGTTCCCCCACCAAGTCAGTGCCAGAGAGACAAAGATACCAAACTTCCTTTTCCCCTTCGGACAACCGGTACATAAGACTGCTAAGTCTATTTATATTTATGTCTTCGATCGGTACACGTAATTATAGGAAAGAATTCGCATTGCATTTGCAGATGATCCAGGTGGTGGAATGCACGGCCTGATGTCGGATGCAACACCAGCAGCGGCGGCGTGCCCGTCGACGCGTGTTGAGGGCGAGACGTGGCGCGCCGACGGGTGCACCCGCTGCGTGTGTCGCAGNGAATGGAAAATTTTATGGAAAATTATGGAATTCTTTCAAATAATTTTACACCCTTGATCTTTTGAAAATTAATTATATACATTATACTGTTAATTGAATTAGAATTCATTAAAACACTATTAAGTACCTGGGCAAATGGGACAACACTGATCTGGAACAGTCGTTGGATTTGCACATACAACACATTTCTTGGGTTCGCAGATACTCTGCCCATCAGAACATTTACAGCGAGTACATTGATCATCCACCCATTCATCTCCTTCCTGGTATGTAACATTTCCTGATATACATTGCTGAGGTGCTTCAAAATCTGCAAATTATAAACAAACAATTCTGAAAATGAATGTACAATAGGTAATCATGTAAAGAATAATACTTTAGGAAAACCTAATTACTTATGCAGAGGCAACCAAGTATACAAAATTAAAAGTAGGAAACAAAGATTGATGTATAGAAATATTCATTAATAAATAAAACTGTTTCAGTACAGAATAAATTGCATGCAGTAACCTTTGAACCCTTCTCTTACACTGTCTGTGTCTTCAAGAAAAAAATTAGACACATTACAAAGCGAATACATTGTGTAACAGACATTGAACGGGGAGTCAGCAGCTAGAGAGTTCAATGTGTAGTAGGTCATATGGAAAGAACAATAATGAAGTCATCAAAATTGAGGGAGTCTTCTCAGTGAAGTGAAGAGTGGTAAAGTGATTATACAAATAATATGAATTGTTTATATAAAGTAAATGATAGAGGAGGTTTTGTTGTTTATGTCTCATATATTTTCTTTTAATTTGCCACCATATTATGCTCAATTGCAGGTAAATAAACTTTTATTTTATAAATTATTGTATATAGGAATAAGATAAATGTTCCAAATGGAAGATTGGGTTTCTGCCCTAACTCTTAAAGTGGGTCAACTGCCCCATCTTTTCCCGGCTTGCATACGCCCTTGGCGAGGAGTGTTCTTTAGATAATATGATAACTACAAAAATCAGGGGGGAAATTAGGGTTAAATCTCTATATTGGTGTTACAGAGTTAAATATGTTACTCAAATGGTTTTTTTTTTTAGCATTATATGATAAGAGAACTATTTTGATCTATCAATTTTTGTATTGAATTAAATGTCATTTAGAGTTCATTAGGGGCCATTCATATATTATTCCATTCAGTGTTTTTTATAAACCCCCTCACTTGCATTTTTGTTGCAATATTTTAACTCCTTCCTTTCCAAACAAATTTCAAGGATGAATGTTTTAAGTTCACAGTCAACTTTTTGGTGTGATTGTAAGAGATAGCTGTATTTTATGCTCTCTTCAATAATAATATATTTTAGTTTGATATTAGTAATTTTAATTAATAATTTAGCACACATATAATACATATGATGCTGTGTCAAACTTTCCAGACCTCCCCCTCTCGACTGTGTTATGTAATTTGTGAATGACCCCTTAGCACTAGTTTTATTCGTTTAGTTGTCTTCGTAAAACTTTTTAGAAATAAGTGTGTATGTGTGTGGAGAGTGGGGAATGATGTTAAACATGAGTTTGCTCCAGGATGCTCAATACATATACACATCATTTTTAGAGATATGTACAAAGCTCAAAGAGTCTTTAAGTACACTTTTTGTGCCGTAATTTTTCAAAAATTTCAAGTGAAAGTGTTCTTGATTCCGCACTGTATTCAACACCCACAAAGTATGTTGTTGATGTGCCATCCATATTGTGTAAAAGTAGTGATAATGGAGGAAAATGTTCATCTGTATTGCATTTTGCACTCCAGTACTGGAGTTCTGGTAATATTCAGATTATAAAATGTTTGAGAAACTATTTTCTCTAAATCAAACCACGGTATGAAACATATTGCTATGTTGTCTTATTTGTACCTCTTATTTAAAGATAAGTATATAAATAAGTTGTTGTAACTAAAATAACTTACAGAATGTACATCTGTGCCAAGGATATATATCATTCTTCAGACATACTCTTTTTATATGTGAATTCACCATGTGGTTCACAAATTTGCCATTAAATGTTCAGCAAGCTAGTCAAATTTTGAAACTGCTTTGATTGATGACAAATCTTTACTAACCATCTAATTCATTATTTAAATTCAAATTAGATAAACAATCAAGTAAAATCAAGGAACATAAAAGTTGTATCAATCTTTTAAGCAACATTTAGTAAAAGAATTAATTGAAAAATTTGCAACTAATCCTCACATACTATTGTTTAAAAACTGATTCTTTTAAATAAATGGTGTTTTTAATTGAAACTTGATTCTTTCAAATAATGGTGTGTATTCATGTATGGCATTCAATTCTCTTTGGTTGAATCCAGAAATCTTCCCCTCTTTACATTTTGAACCGGATAC
>NNCF01135445.1:9917-20760 GCA_002313205.1 Laupala kohalensis | reverse complement strand
CTGGCTAGAGCTGCCAACGCTGCACAAGTGGCTGCAGGAGGCTCCAGCTACACGATTGACACTTCCTTCAATGTTCTCTGTGAGTTTCTTTAAAAACGTAATACGCGTTTCATTCGATGAATCGTGTATTTAGTCCAGGAACCTGAGCCATAAAAAGGGGACTAGGTGGAAAGTTTTGCAGTACAGATGGTTTTTTGTACTCTAATGTGTTTTTGGGTGACGAACATAAATCTGAGGTTTGCCAACAAAAATAGGACTATTGACTGGAGAAGAAATTTCGCGCATTTTTTTAAAAAATTATTCTTTTGCCTAAATTTGTGAACACTGTTATAGAATATTTAAAAACTAGAACAAATTTCAAAAAACATTCTATTAATTTGATTTAAGAGGAATTTAGCAANTTGAGCCTACAGCTCGTTTTATATATAAAGTATCATTAATTTTTGAGTATTTTGTACTTCAACTCGTAAGCAATGGTTTTAATAAATTTTCTTTTGTGCTGCAGTACTTCCTGTACCCATGGGGATACACCTCTGCTCTGCCAAGCAACAACAAGGAACTTGTAAGTTCTTTAGGCGTTTGTTTTGTTATTTATTATCGTGTGCTCTTGTAATTATTTATAAAAGGGTTTTACTAATTTAAAATANTGACACCCAAACTAAAATTCTGAATGGCAAGTCGAAACCATGCGAATTGTCTACACATATGGCTTAGGAATGACAGTGCTAAATATATCACTCTACTCTATATTGCCATTCAGTACAACAATGATCAAAGTTGCGTACTTTGGTTAAATATTTGCAAGAATAATGATCTCTGAGATTCTTAATTAACATTTTTTTGGAAGAGGCAATCAGTCAGTTTTCTTCTTTCTATGAATTGTTCTGGTATCAAAATTTAAATATTTCAAAGCTCCATCATTTTTTTATCTACCCAAGCATCGTATCGTCGCAGTACCTTAATAATAGAGTTAGANTTTCGTACTCTAATGTGTTTTAGGGTGACGAACATAAATCTGAGGTTTGCCAACAAAAATAGGACTATTGACTGGAGAAGAAATTACCCGCAGTTTTTTTTAAAATTATTCTTTTGCCCAAATTTGTGAACACTTTTATAGCCTTCATGAATGTAGCGCCGTAGGGTAGGCCTAGAAAGGGGTGCAATGTCAAAATTACCGATGCTTTCTGGGCTCGCTGAGATGAAAATAGGCGAAGGTTAAGTACATGCACACATCCTCATTGGGAGATAGGACACCCACAGTACAGTTGAAGCATAATTTTCGACAAGCGTACGAGCAGCGACAGCCAAATAATCACGTAGCTGAGCTTTGATTCGTCCAACTTCTACGAAACTTTACCAACCAAGGAAGAAAAGTTAAATTAAACATTCCAATTTTCAATTTTTCCAAACACTGTTTAATTAAGATTTTCAAAGTTCTGTATACACAGTTCTGCATACGCGTAGCGAGTGGGAAAACGTGTCTGGCTCACCAGTACTCTGCTTTCGTAAGCTTAAAGCTGAGTTATGAAGCTAATCATGAATCTTTTGTCACAGACGCTGCTGCTGGCGGTAGTGACGACTGGGTGAAGGGAGTCGGTGGAGTGGACCTCTCTTACACCATTGAGCTTCCAGGTGGTGGCAGCGGTGGTTTCGATCTGCCAGCCTCTGCCATTTCACGCACTGTGTCTACTTTCTTCCCCGCCATTCGTGTCATGGGTGAACATGTCAACAATCTGTAAATTGCAATTATATGCTGATCTACACGTTGCCCAAGATACTATGCAAGTCCATTATTTTTAAAACCGGACCAATAATTTCTTCTCCGTTAACTTGCATTGAGGTAGTCCTCGCTTCACGATTGCGCTATTCTTCTGGAGCTACCTACTAAACAAAGAGATTGGTTCGGGTGGATCTGCTAACCAATCTCTGCACGTCTGTGACTCACTACGTACTCGAGTTATTAGCAATATCAATTGGAATGTGTAAATCAACCTTACGTAAATTTTTCCGAGAAATATTTTCACAATGGATGTGTGTAGCTGCTTTTAATATATAAACTGTACAGAGATGAATATTTAAATAAAATTTATAAATCTAATAGTCAAAATAATTATTATTTGAAGTTGCCTATTTTTATTACCCATAAAACTGAAACTGGAGCAAGTTTAGAGCAGTAGGATGTATTGTCATCCTACAACTTAATTTTTTAGATTACTCGTGAGCCCTTTTTAAACAAACTAACATTTACAGAATACTGTTACAAAAACAAGAACCTTCGACACCAGTTTGGTATCTACTTTCTCTACTACTATAGGGAATTATTGATAAAATCGAATGCAAAGTGATTTCATGTATTTTAACAGCGGATAGCGAGTGCTGACATGACGCAGATGTCTGTCTAATTGTATCGTCTACTTGAATAAGTAAATACATACAACCTACATTCTAGAATGATTTAGGTCAGGTGTTGACAGAGAATGTTCAAGTTATAATAAACTAAAATGGGACTACATAAATACTGACAGGGTAGACAATACCATTTTATTATTATTTTATAAACTTCATTCTATTGAATAAGCTTTCCACTTACATTTCTCATCGTTAACAATAATTTGCAAAGAGACAAGCGTGATTTCGTCGCTATCATTGATCGTTAATAATTATCACTCCGTTCCAAATCTATTTTCGAAAATAAAATTCATTGTTATTGAACATAAAATGTTCAGTAAAACAACGAACAGAAAGAAATGTTTCGTTTTATATAGTAGTTATCCCGAGTAAGCAATTAGGCGGGTGCTGCTTGCCTCTTGAACTGCTTATACAATGGAAAAAACACAAAACTGCATGAAAGCGAGACCCTTGCGAGAAGGTTCCTGCTGAGACACTGCGTGACGCAATGCACCTTGATGGTTACCTGCCACTAAGTCAATAGAAGTCCGCCGTGCGTGAATACTATTCTGTAGTTTTCTCCTTGCGGTGGCGTAAGTTGGTAGTTGTGAATAGTTCTCGTCTCGTCGTCACTCGAGACTCCCCTTTTCCGTCCTTAACTATCTCCTGATCCGTAGAAACAGCAAGGACAGGTGAAGGTGATCCGTTGTTTGCTGGCTAGTTCTCATCATGACACTATTTAGGTAATTAATAATTATTTTAGTGTTCAAATATTACATCAAAATTTCAGTAACTTCTGGCAAATAAATTTTTTTGAAAAAAACCTGCCCAAAAGTAGATTTTAAGAAGAAGGCGTTAACTTTTTGTTACAAAACCTCAGAACCACAAAACGTTTGGGTTCCAAAATCATAAGGTAAAATGTATCACCTAGACCCCTCTTTTTAACCTTATTCTCTGACTAGTGGCAATGTCATGAATTATCTCAGTCACCTATTTTGGCGTCATGCTCATAAAGGTTCTCATTGCGTAATTCCTAATAATACTCCTCAAAAATGGCAGTAACGTTCCTGATTTTACGTAACTATAACTGTCACAATGTGATACATTGCCTGAGTTCACAACGCTGTTAATGTTATTTTCCTATTAACGACGGAGAGAAATCCATTAATGTTACCATGAAAGTATTATCAAAGCAGTGACCTTGGAATATCACGTGGAGAACTAACCTCTTCTCGTCTACAATCCCCAACAAATCGCATTTCACGCACAATTGTGATGCAATTATTTATTGACTAACAATGCAAATCAAACTTTATGTGACCACGTGGATTACAAAACGCTAATACTCATTTCCGAAGCCAGCGAGGAAATGTCTCATATATTGTATTAAAGTACCCGTAAAATCAAAATAACCTGGTGCAATATTCTACTTTGGTGTGCACTAAGTTGCTTGGCTTTTGCTGCATCCTACAGGGTTATCACGCTTTGCGTTTATCATTCAATACAGACACAGGTAAGAATGCATGTAGTCATGTCCATCTGAATTTAACTAAAGAAACACGACGTTAGCACACTCACCTTATGTCCTTGTAACGTGGGTATTCGTAAATAGTCTAAAACGTAGCATGTTGCTAAATTCCAAATTTTTGGAATGTATTAGTACTGTTAAGATGAGAAGCATGCTGCCAAAATGTTGATCGAAGGTAGAGTAAATGTGTTTTGGATAAACAAGGAGAAAATTTTACATCATTCTGACTTCGCAAAATAACTAATTTACTTGTAAGGTCTTGCAACAAGTGTTAGAAACATCCCGACAAATAACACAAGCATGGGTTTAATTTTGTTTGCATATCTGCATGATTAAAAGTCAACTAAGAATAAACATAAGTATCTTGGAACACTTCAATGATAATTTTTTAAAATAAAAATATTCTTCTATTCTACTAAGGTGCTGCACATGTACGAATGTCTTAAATATATAATTTGCTTTGACCGTAAGGGTATTGATAGCATGGATAGGAGAAATGTGTCACAGTACGGAAGAAAATATATATAATTCAATAGTATTTATTGGAAGAATATCAATATACTCTTTTTTTAGGGTAAAACATGTTTTTACAAAAAATGGTGACAAACACTGTAGCTATTATTTTTTTAATAAATTGAATTTCCCAGGAAACATATTTCCAATGTATGTTCAACAATTCTAACTCAAAGTCTAATGTTAGGAGGCATGTGTACGTCATCTGCATAAAGAGAGCGCCCTCGACTTCTGTCTCGTAATAAAGTCATGGTGTTTTCTGACCGTCTGGAGTCTCTCACGAAAGAGCTCACCGATGAGGGTGTTAAATGGGAGACAGTCATTTCTGATGTTGAAGCGTAGGTATCGATGTACGTCCAGTTTCACCAAGTTTGTTTAATGCCTTAGACGACATTTTCTGATCAGTTAACCATAATTATCGAAATGTGCATTTCACTGGATTGGCCCTCCGGTGGCACAGGTTGTAGCGTTTTATTACATCACCAAGTTATCCTGGGTTCGATTCCCGGTGGGGCAGAAAAAATTGTAGCTTTTCACGTAAATGTCCCAGTTTGTATAGCTGTGACTACTGAAAAGCTAACCCTCCTTCTTCTGTCCACCTCCTACTGTTACTAATATCAATAATTTTAACTATTACTAACAACTTCTACTAACCCCTCCACGTGGGTCAAGTTGTTGCTAAACCCAGCTGAGCGGTCCACCTACTACAAATAGCCTACCATCCAACTCGTACTTCCTATCGCTCCATGTAGTAAAGCTTCAGTAGCTCACTACAGTTCCCATTTACAAATATTACAATAAAAAATACTCGGTGTCCCTCCGCTTACCAGAGCGAATCGTGTTATTCTTCAATACTGCAAGCAATATGGCGTCCATTTTGCTTGTTAGATCGTTTCTTAATCTAAGGTTATGTCAGTGGTACGAGGGAGGCCCGCTGTTGCCTTTGGTAGCTGTAACAACAAGTTAGGGTTTTCACCCAACATTTGTCTTCATGTTGCCCCCAATGAACAAATTGCACATTACGATAACCGACGATTAGTTTTGCACGATGAGACGTATTAACTGTAAAGTTTCTTGATCACGTTTAAGAAACTAGGCATTTATGTTGTATTTTTCTCGTAGATTACTTTTCCAAGGAGAAGGTTATTTTGCAAAATAATAATGAGATGTTTTATTCCTAAAATACAGTGTTTTTTGACATTTACTTCAAAAGTCAAAATTATTTCTTGTCACATTGGACTCGTAAATGTTCATCACATCATTAGAATAGCGCACAGAGGACATTAACCTCAAGTAAACAAATTGTGCATACATTAACTGATTTTAAGTGGCCTAATTCTACTAATAGTGGACAATGGAGGGAGTTGATACTTAAAAGTTATAATCGTACAGATATTCTTACAAAGACAAGCAAAATTTGAAACTAATAGTGCAAGTGCAAAGTGGACTAATTGTTTTGTCTTTATATAGAATCATAAAGATTCATTCAGGTCCTGACCGACATGTAGACGCCAACAGCTTTACTTTATTCGACGTGTATCATTGTTATGGGGAAATCGTATCATAACTAAAGAGCAGCAAAATCTCTACCCCCACCTCGTCAACCTTACTGCTATTGGTAAGTCCACAGATGGACGCTTTTTGCCGCTCATAAAGATTTCCAATGGAGGTACGTCACAAGAAAATCACAAGATTCAGAAAAATAATTGACAAAGGAATAGGAACAACTAAGTCATTACATTCATTTATATTCGCTGTTTTCAAAATATAAATTTTCCATGTTCATTATTAATATATATCTAACGGTGTGATTAAACAAGGAGAGACTTGTTAGATATTATATCTCTATGTGATCTGGTTTCAAACATGGTATTAAACAACATCGATAGTAGGCAAATTAATCACATACCAGAGTAACTTTTTTAGGGCCACGCTTAAGTTCTTTTGAAAAATTAATAATAAAAAAATGAAAAGATTTTTAAAAATAATTGCTCTCTTGTATTTACCCTGCCGACCAGTAGAATCGCTGTTACAGAAGCGACACTTACCAAATATACATCAAATAATGTAGCACAAATCTTAAAAAAAAGAAGGTTTTGTTGACCTCGTTCATCATATACAATGAAGGTTGTTGAGTATTTAGGTCAAAGAAATTAAACATAGTTAATACTGCCAACATTTTGGACTTTAATTTGTCATTCTTCAGGGATATATATAAAACCACAACACAATAACACGGTTATATATATATATAACTTATGCATTCATATTATCTCTCTACATATATATAACTTTGCATACATTTTATTTCACGCAAGCTACATGTCACACATTCACCTTCCACAACTTTGTACTCATTCCAGTCATTCCACAATTCTCAGAATATAAGACTCCATCTCAGTCAAGGATGGATATACTACAGTTCATATAGAAGTGTGTTGGGTTTCAATACAATGTATTTTATAAGACGTCCTCACACATGAACATCCAGAAAACCCGGTCCCTCATCACTCGCATATTACTCGAGTCTTACTCCTTCTACTCTGTTGCTCTGAACTAATTTCTTTCTATCAAGTGGGTACAGAAAAATCAAGATCGCTGCCCAGAGAAGTAAAAAACATAATGCAAACTTAAACGAAATAAACCTGATGCACATAGGGAACCAGCAATCTCGAAAAGCGCTGTGAATTTTTGTAATCAGCCGATGTTTTGTGAAGATAGTGTCAGGATTCTTTTGTGTTGAAAGAAGATGTAATGTAACTGAACGAGCTATATATGCGCTAACATATCGCCGAACAAAGTGAGCAGCAAGTAAAAAAATCATAAGTTGGTTACAAATTCGAGTAATAATTTCTTCGAAATAACTGAAAACGTAATGCGAATTACATGGTAAAGAACGTAGCTGAGGGATTGGTGAATCGCAATAAATTCCAATAGGAATAGTCAGTGGTGGATCTATATTGGAGAGGGGATGAGAGGGCTATAGCCTTCCTATTAAACCTGAACTCTTTAACTGATAAAGTTGATGGCATACTCTTTGAAAATATTACCAGGTTAATAATTGTTATTCGTTAAAACTGATCTTAGTTACAAATGTTATTAGTTATAACTGTAATTGGTTACAACTGTTATTGGTTATAACTGTTGTTAGTTATAACTGTGATTAGTTATTACTATTATTAGTTATTACTGTTATTAGTTATAATAGTTATTAGTTATAATTGCTATTAATTATAATTGCTATTAGTTATAAATGTTTTTAGTTATAAATGTTATTAGTTATAATTGTTATTATTGATGCTATTTTAATAAAATTAATTATACCAGATAAAATTAAAAATCCAATATTTATAACTTTAATTAATAATTGTTTAATATCAACTTTTTAATTGATAATAACTTTTTTGATGAATTTTATTTAAAAGTAATATTTATAAAGTTTATGTTGTAAAACCATATTTAGAAAAAGAATGCCCAGTTACCCCCCACTTGATTACAGTCTAGATACGCCACTGGGTAGTGACAACGCTGTGTTACACATCAATAGCACCAATAACCAATATAAATCCAGCAACTAAGAAGAAACGGATTCTCCATCAGGTTTGTGCTTGTTACGGTAACCTGTGGCGTCCCACTTTTAGACGAATCGTAGTATAAGAATGGTCCTTCATTCCTTACATACTTTTCTTAATTATCAGGAGATGTAAAGCGACAAATCATCTTCATCCACGCGGGTATTCACGCTCGTGAATGGGTCCCTCCTCTAATGGCACCGGTCATCCAGCAGCTAGCGGAGAACTCATCCAACGCTGACCTTCTTCATAACGGAGATTGGCACATCATAACTCTTCTAAAAATGCTTGTCACAAAAAACAAGAAATCTCTCCACTAACATTTTCCCATTTGCAACACAGAGCTATAATTGGATGTCTATTTCATGTATCAGGGTCGTTGTTGCGTAAAACGCGCTCCTATCATACTTGCGAAAACGTTGATGATCCCAGACACGGTGTGGACGCTAACAGAAATTTTGATTTCAATTGAATGAGTAAGCTCGATTTCACTCTACTTTATAAAAATATCTTTGTGTCATGATAAAAGATTTCGATACCAATTTGACTAAAAATTTTTGACATTTTCAATTACAATTTTTTTTTCTGCCGTCAGATTTTGTTTAAAATACAATTTTTTACCATGGTATCAGAAAAATTGCGATTATCAATCTTTTATACAGAACTTACAAAGTTATAACGCTAACGAAGAGTTTAGGAAATTACCGGAATACGAGAAAAATATTTAACTGAATTTTGTAAAAATATACAATGCTACAAAGCTGATGAATTTAGAAGGTGCATTTTTATTCAGAACATTTTCCAAAATTTAAGGGTGAGGTATCACAAAATTTTGATAAACAATTTCTCTAATACTATTGGTATTCAATATTACGATGATAGATGTACAGAGACAATTCCCAAAATCATCACATTAACACGGTAATTTACAACAATGTGTACACCAACCTGACTTGGTACAAAGCTGAAAAATTACAATAATTTGTTGCATATAATTTAACAATGTTAAAGAATTTCATATAACTAGAAAAAAAACGCATGCTTGGCAAGGGAAATGTAAGATCTCAATCTGATTTTGAAAAGCTATAAAAGTAGAACATGCCGGGAGTACTATCAAACCAAACTTGAAAGGACATGGCAGGTTAATTCTTCATGGCTCTTCAATACGGGATCGGTTGGGAAGATGTTGCGGGAATTGAAATGTTCGCCGTATTCGACATAAGTTCTTCCTGGGGTCTTCTCAAGAACTGTTCTAGACTCCTTTTTAGTCCACTGCCCTTGATTCTGTCTGACAAACAGTAGGAGAGTTGTTCAACCTATAACGTCACGTAAGATCAAATACGAGATGAACTTCGTATAGTGACTGCCCGAACAACCTTAAAGCGACATATACATAGTCGTGCACAATGTATAACGTAGCCATTATTAGTCTGAAGGACATGCGGTAGAAAAATTATGAAGGTGATTTAGTAATACGAAGAAAGCGGACTGAAATACAGTTGATAGAGAAATAGTAAAAGATGATAATGGAAGAGTCAAACATTAACTAGAGCTACGATGTCTTAATGGAACTAGATGGGTCAAATATAAAGGTGAATCATACCGACCATTTGTAAATACATTAATGAAATTTCCACGTTTTGCCAAGGTAACAACTTTATTTGCTTCAGAACATATTTTCGACTGATGATGACAGCCATGTCTATGGGAAAAGCCATAGTAGTTTATAACAAATGATGATCTTGCAAGAGAAAATAGAAAATGGTTTTTCTCCAAGTACAAGAGAGTTGGCAAAATAATGAATGGACAAAAAATATTTGGGAGATGTTTAAATGATTTACAATAAGAAAGGATGGGACGTTTGTGAGTAAGTACATAAATGGTAAGCCATGAGTTGTAGGATTATCCCGCATATGATAAACGGATGTAACTTATTATGCTATTACCCAGACGTTTAGACTATCAGAGTTTGTTCTTTCTTTCATGTCATCGATAATACATGATAATTAATTGTTTATAAGTGTAAGTTCAGTTTCAAGAGTTAAGTTTTCTCTTGAACTGTTTAATAGGAAGGTTTGAAATTCACGTTAGTAAAAACATAAAAAGACCCAAATTGTAAGAATTGCATACGGTTTGTTTCGTATTGTACACAACTCGTAATATATTCCATTCAGACCATAGATAAGTTTCTTAATGTACACTTGTTTAAATCATCTTGATACACAGGACTTATAACCATGGCATCATGGTTACTTTGGGAGACGCTTTTTGGGCCACATAATGAGAAATCTTCTTTCGCAATTTTAATTCTTATATCTAGTTATCTTACACCAAACTATCTACCAGAACGACAATACTATTATATCGACAATACTATCAAAACATGATCATTTTACACGGGAAGAAGCTTGAAGGATTTGCTGGTCGTAAGGCATTTTCGGAACCCGAATCTCGTGGTCTGCGTGACCACTTGCAGGCGAACGCAGAACGTATCAAGATGTCCATTTCCATTCATGCCGCTGGACAAGTAAGCATTTTAATCCTATAATCTTTGGTTGAAAACGCGAGCAGGTTGGGGCAAATAGAGGCCGACGTGCCCAGGTTGAGTACACCGCACCTCTGAGTCGGGTTGCCGCTTGCTTTGTCAATAGGTTATCAAGTGGGATGGAGAAGGTCGTAGTGACAAATTTCAGAACGAGAATAATAAAATTCAGAGGGCAAATATGAGTCCGCGGTAGAACGCAACTTCGTTCACTAGCTCCTTTTCATGGCACCACAGCTATAATCCTTCCATTCATAAACATTATTGTTACCAGACATTTCTTTCCGTCATGTCTTTTGT
>NNCF01135440.1:0-12583 GCA_002313205.1 Laupala kohalensis | reverse complement strand
GTTCACAGTTTTCGGCAATGCTGAGTTGATAGTGAAATCCTGATATCGTGGAAGTGTAAACTTAGTCATCAAGGAAAAAAGACGCCAATAGCACCCCTTGGCGATGTGTGCGTGGAAATGAGTATATAGACAAAAGTTATTGAAAAATAATTTTGAAGTATGAAAAATGAAGATTGCATCAGATCCATAGCTTCAAACTGCCTTGCACAACGTTGTAACATTTGAAGTATTGTTCCAATCTAGCGGCATACTCATCCCACTTTTCGTGATCCACTCGAAATTCGAAAGGCGGAGCGGGGGGCGGTGGTGCCTTAGACAGCTGCTACCGTCTTCAGCACTTCCAGCGTTTGTTGCTGGAGTAGCTGCAGATGTTGGTGTTGTCGCTCCTGCTGCGCCTGCTGTTGTTGTTGCTGTAGTTGCATGGCTACGAGAGCTTGCATCAATTTTTTCCACGTCATGTTGCTGGTTTTCTACGTCGCCAATTGTTATGTCGTTAGTAACTGTCCCTCGTTAGTAACAAAACAACTTTTATTTTCCAGTAGCCGTACACATACAAATTACAGAATATAACAGCCGATGGTCACAGTTCCGTAAATCCAGTAGACAATTGCCGTTGTAGCGTCAAGTCGAAGTTTCGTCGTGACGTAAGTTGCGACGAGATCTGGTTCCGAGGTGGTCCGTTACCAAAGCGCCTCGGTTGTGGACTGTCTGCCGTTGCACGCAGCGCAGCTTATAAACGGCCGCTTTCCCGCCGCTCGTAGCCGCCGTTCGCCTCCTATTGGTGCTCGCTGACGTAGCTCGGCGCCGACATTACTTGCCGTGTCCAAGCTGCAGTTAGCATTGTCTGCGGGTAATCTAGAAACAACTAGCTCCTGCGGTTTTCAAACTGCAAATCGTAAAGAATGGTATAGTGAAAAAGTAAGATTAAGCTATTATTTTTCTGAAATGACATACATTTAATCCCGTGAAAATTGCTCAGCATTACAATTTGATTTTACAATAGTAATGTGATCGTAAATCTCCTCCTAGATTTCTGTTTAGCAAATATTTCAAAAATTGAACCGAAGTCTATTTGGTTAGCAATGGATTTCTCGATGTAAAGTAAGGACAGCCTTTAAACTTGCGAGGCTCGGGACAAATTGTGAATGATAGGCCCTAAACCAAGCATATTTTCCCATAAGTTAAAAACGTTACATACAAAAGCAGAAATAATCAATACAAACTATCATTAACACGATATACAATAGCGTATTTAAATTTATTCTCCTCCCCCACTAACTTTTTTTCATGGAGATAAATGATAATTTATGTCGTCTCTTTCGTATTATAAATTATTTGTTATCAATAACGTATCCTAATCGCCGCATCCCTCTTTATTCTTTGATGCCGAAGTGGAGCTTCACCTATTATACCTAAAGCGCACTGCGGCAGTTGGGTAAGGTTTGGTTAATATAACTTAGGTGACCATATTTACCATAATTATTAGTTAATTTTATTAAGACAACTAAAAAAGTATTTCCATCATTCATCTCTGGATGAAATTTTCATGGGGGAAAGGAGAAAAAAAATAGTACAATAAACAATATGACACCTTACAGGAAAGTGATTTTTCTTGATTTTTGTTAGTCATATTCATCAGTAAGTTCGCCGAAGATCAGCTGGTTAAGAATGCCACACTCAACACTTGACAAAGTAGAAAATGAGGAGAGCCTATCTTGAGACATGATAGACCTCTAATACTTTTATGTTAGTTTTAAGCATTAGGGATATCAATCTTGTTACTTCTCTCTTTTAAAAACTACTTATTAGCTTTTAAAAACTACAACTCTACAAATCTAGTTTCCCCATAAAAAGAAATACAATAGATGGATCACCCAAGGGATAAGGATTTCTTCAAAAAACAAACGCCGTTTATATTATCTTTCAAAACGCTACAACCAACCACCCGAATTCCATAATTATTTTCGTAAATATAAGACTATTCTTCGAAAAGTAGTCTATGCAGCTAAAGTAATGGAAAACGACAGGCATATACTAAAATCGAACAACCGGATGAAAGCCATGTGGAATATTGTTAAAAATTACACGTCAACTTCTGAAAATCGCGAAGAAAATGTTTCTTTACTAAACGATGGCAAAATCGTAACAAATCCTCAGGACATCGCAAATTTGTTTAATTCTCACTTCTCAGAAGTTGGTAAAATAACGAACTCAATATATCCAAATCAATGTCCTCCAATTATATCCACCCACGTACCCAATTCTATGTTCACTTCCGAAACTAACGCCAGTGAAGTCATGAGAATCATCAGCTCATTAAAAAACAAATTTTCAACAGGCGTAGATGATATACCTGAGTTTATTGTTAAATTTTCGTCCCATGCTATATTAAATCCACTCATAAATATTTTTAATAGTTCTTTATCGGAAGGGGTGTTTCCTAAAATATTTAAGAGAGCTAAAGTGAAACCTTTACACAAGAAAGGAAACAAACTTAATATTGGAAATTACCGACCAATATCTCTACTACCCACTTTCTCAAAAATCCTAGAAAAATTGTTCTATAAGCGTCTTCTAGATTTTTTATCAAAATATAACATTCTCTCTGACGATCAACACGGTTTTAGGAAATCCTTTTCCACTACAAGCGCCATATTTTCCTTCTTAAACGATGTTACCACATCTCTAGACCGTGGAGAAAATCCTCAGGGTGTTTTTCTTGACTTATCCAAAGCATTCGATGTCATCGATCACGAAATTCTCCTTTCCAAATTGCATTCTTTAGGCATTCTTGGACTGACTTCTTATTTAAAAGATAGAGATCAACAGGTAGAAATATCCTATATTAGAAATAAAATACTTGAGCGTTGTCTTTCAGAAACAAAGTCACTTACTTCCGGAGTACCCCAAGGATCAATTCTCGGCCCTATACTCTTTTTATTGCATGTGACCGACATGTCATCATCCACATCAGATTGCAAAATGGTTCTTTTTGCTGATGACACTAATTTACTATGTAAACACGCCAATGCTCAAAAAGTTTTGTCTAACCTTTCGACTTGGTTCCATGCAAATCGTCTCATTGTAAACACTGACAAAACAGTGTCTATGTCATTTCACAATAGTATCACAAAATCTTTACCCCAGGTTTCTCTTTCTTTAAACGGAACACAATTAAAAACTGTTACAAATACAAAATTCTTAGGTCTCCATATTCAAGACAACCTCAAATGGAATTGTCACATTGACAATCTTAATTCCCAATTAAGCAAATTGTGTTACGCATTCCGAATCTTAGTTAACGCAGTTAGTCCACGTATTTCCCGTTGCGTATATTTTGCAAACGTTTACTCCCATTTACGTTACGGCATTACCTTCTGGGGTAATTCCGGTCAGAGTATTCAAACTTTCAGAATTCAGAAGAGGATAGTTCGGATAATTTGTAAATCTCACCCCCGAAACTCTTGTAAACCTTTATTCAAGGAATTAAATATCTTAACACTTCCCTGCATTTATATTTATGAAACGGTCGTGTTTGTTAAGACCGAATTACTGAAGTGCCACCCTTGCTTTATACGAAACAGTCTCGTTCACGAACACTATACACGCAATAGTAGTAATATTCATCGCCCTAGAGTGTCAACCACTCTTTGCCAAAAGGGACCATACCATTCGGGAATCGTTCTATATAATTCCCTGCCCAAGAATATAAAAGATATTATGAAATTGAATATCTTCAAATCCGCGGTTAAAAACTACCTCCTGCACCAGTGCTTCTACACTGTAAAAGAATTTATTGATTTTAACAAAAGTTAAATTCGTCTTGTGCTTTATCACGCCATTGCTGTAGTACTTTTTAAACAACTTATAACAATTTCAAAAACTATTTTCTTGCATGATTGTGTTGTCTTATGGCTCATATTAATTTAGTTTTATGTGTACTCAACATTGGCACGTTTGTGTACATAAATTCTGTAGCCCCATCCTGGCCCGGGTTTTTCTCCGGTTTTCCTTCGGGTAGAGGCGGATTTATCATACAGGTTCTCTAGGCTTTGTCTAGGGGCGGGTCTATTGTAACAATAAATCGTGAATTTAGTGTTATTTCAATTTTTAAGCACTATACTCAGAATAATCTATAGTTCGATAATAACTTACATGTAATTTTTTGCTTAAAATTACAAACATATTGACATTCTATTAGTATTATAACTCGCAGCTAACTTTTTATCTTATCTAGGAATTTTTGCTGAATTTTTTGAATCCGCCTCTGCCTTAGGGCCCTTGATCGGAATTGATGGGATGGTCCCTTGCTTGCTTCCGGAGAGTAAATTAGTTTATTGTCCTCCACGTGGTCATACGCAGTCTGTACTGTTTTTTGACAATAAATTTATTATTACTTATTTGTGTCTTATAACAAAATATGAGCGTGTTATATTACTAATAACTTGTCACTTACGTGTCATGAAATTCATGGAAGAATTAGGGAAATTTTATTTTCCTATTAGGTGTTTCGAAACTCTATACCCTAATTGCTTCAAAATCTAGCTTATTAAAACTTCTTACCTAAAAAGTGTTCACTTCTTGCGAATTCAGCATGGAAAAATACTGAAGCATAAGACTGACTGAAAATACTTTAAATAATAAAACTCTGTCGCACCAGATACAACAATACTGATACTTCACGGTCACTCTGGGTCTAAATTAAATGAAAAAACGAGAAAGGAAGAAGGCCAGTTCCTAAAAGGAGGTAAGGCGACGAACCTGACGTAATTTGCAGACTCAGTGTAAAAAATTGATATGTATCTCTCGGAGGGGGTCGTCACTCTTTTGGGACGGCAGGTCACGCATCAGAATTGCGGATGGATATACGATCTCGCTGCGGCAGGGTTCACGTAATTCCCACAAAGACAGTAAGATACATGCAAGAGAATGATAGGACACAAATAACAAATAAATATTGTTTGGAACGCATGATAGAAGAGATAGAATACGCTTGTATAAACAATGAATTGTATATTTGATTGATATGGGACATTCCAATAATTTGATTATTATCGGACTTTTTGATTACAATTACAATAATCGAATTGCGTCCTTGGCTACAATAGACGGGAAGGGCCCAGGCGGCGAATGATCATTTGCCTCCCGTTGGATCTGTCACTAATATGACACGCTGATTAATTGACACCATCTATTGTTGAAGCAATTGTTTGCACAAAGACTTCGTTATGAGTTGGATTAACTGTACTCGATCAATTCGGTCTGAATATAGAACTATCAGAAGTTGAGGATTCTCACGCAAAACAGGAGAACATTTTTATTTTATCATTTACTTTGTTCTTTATTAGTATATCTTATTTATATAACATTGTTTTTTATTACTTTTGCAGAGTATCACACATGCTTATTTGGTGACGGTGCAGTCGGTCCAAGTCGACTTACATAACTGTTAGTTGTATTTTTTAGGCTTTGATTTTTGAATTTATTTGTTTTCTGTGTGTTTGTTAAAACAATTACATGATTGTAAATTGTATCTTCTCGGGGTGAAAAAAGGTATAATTTTCATTAAAATATATTCATGTTTTACACTACAATAATTTAGACATTAAAATTTAAATCAACTTCTGTATTAATTTATTCAATTTCCGTATTAATTTATTTCTCATCAATGGGTTATATGATGTCTATTAAGTTGGAGTAGCCACTTTATAGAGGCATGTCCGGACCTACATAATAACTTGTTGCCAAAGAAAAACATTTGTCGCTCTTACTGTTTGCGAGAAACAGTGGATACTCCAGCTTAAATCAGCTTAAGATACTCAAGCTGGAGTATCCACATCTATATCTCCGAAACCAATAGAGATATCACAATGCTGTACGCAGAATAATTTGTTGCTGATATGTTCCGCAAGAACGAAATTTGTTTGTGTTCCCATTTACGAGAACAGTTTCGGTTACTCCACAGCCGTTGGTCCGGCGCCCCGCGAATCAGTCACGGATGCTGGGCCGTGGGGCGACGCTTGTGTTGACCCCGCTAGCGACTGTGAAGGCAGTCTGGACGTGCTGCTAGTGGGTTGCGCGGACGGCCGACATCAGCTCCGCACAGCGGCTCGGCGCTGGCGGCGTGCTAGCCCGCTAATCCGTTGCCTTCTCACATGGCATTTGGCGGAACCACTCCCAGAGCTGTACGCTCGCCAGCTGCTGCTCACGAGCGTGATCACAGCGCCATCCAGCGAACTAGGGCCCCGGCAGCGCGTCCGGCTGTTTCTCGAGCTCTACGGCAACGCGGTGGTAAGCACTAGATCAAGAACCGTTTTATTTAGGATAATTTACTATTTCTTATGAGATAAAAGTTTACTTCATGCGGGGAGACAATGTAGATTGGACTCACCTCGTGCTTTTTCATGATTAACATACTGATTGAATGATGAACTTCAGAATTGAATTACAATAACAATCATATTTTAACTAATGTCTTCTAGGGGTGTCTTCTTAAAAATTCTTCTTAAAAAGAGTCTTCTTTGTACTGATGACACACCTTACAGCAACAATCACCATAAAAATAAATTATTGACAGTTCAAAGTGATGTCAATACTGACTCATCCAGTTTGTTCTTCTCCAAATTTCATCCTTGTTAGGAAAAGGTTGTGTTTTGTAGTTATGAGTCTAAGAGTAATAGGAAAAATATGTGCATGTAGAAGAGATGGTTCTCTAATGTTTCATCCTCACTTTCTTTGAAAACTATTCGTTGTAGTAATTGAAATTACATAATTTTACAATCTCTTCATTATGTCAAAATTGAGAAATATTTTGTAATTTGATTTCTCCGCGTAACAACTTTAATGCATACAGAAAAAGAGACTTACCTCAATTCTTTGAAACAATTCCAAATTTATTGACATATGGAGACTTTGACTACATCCTCAACATCCTGCCTCCAGAACAACCACCTCCGGGAAATACGACTCATTCTGCAGGCCGAAACTGATGATGGTGACCTTTGTGTCTCCGAAAACGTTGAGATTTCTTTATAAATTAATTTCGAACAGATGTCTAAATGTAGATTCAAATATGCCATCACCATGGACACCAGTCACGAGAAAATAGTAAGGTCCTCTCGTGAAAAAATCTTTGTCAAAGAAAGTATAAACTAAATCTACACGAATTGTGAAATTAATAGCCTATGCATTTTCAAGGGAATTTAATGCTTTTAATTTCTGTACAAAATAAACGATTTCTTCAAGTAATTGCCTTGGATTAGTATGTATTGACCCTATAACATTTTTTGTCGCACAGTGATCCTGGATGATCAACAAAACGAATTTGCATTTTGAGACTAAGTTGTTAGTGCTTTTTGTGTTATTGAATAAGACAGGAATAATTTATGTAAGACAGGAATATTATTACTTTGATAAAAATTGGTCTCGATAAATGTTTTTGATGAAAAAATAAAAAATACGATAAATTTATAGTTAGGAAGCGATGATTTGACATCAACATCCGAAGACTATGTGGATGTTCGAATCAACGTCACGATTCCTTTGCCGCAAGATATTGTCCATACTAATATATAAATGCGTAATGCTAAAGCATGTCTGACTGTTTGTTACATAATCACGACTAAACCACGGAACTAATGAAATTTAGCAAGGAGATAGATTCGATGTCCAGGATGAACTTATGCTATCTTTCATTTTTTTAGTACGAAAATATATAAAAAATGAAGTTGAAGATAAATGTCGCAAATCGGGGGAAAAATCGGCCATATTCACTTACGCTGCCTAAACAGTTAGAGATAGATGACAACTATGAGTGGCAATATTGTTTGCCTCGAAGAGTTCTACAAAAAAGTCCGCAACAGCATATTTCTATGTACTAATGTTAATTTAAATCATCGAAAAAACTTTATGAAAAATAGAAGTCTTGAAATACTTCAATCTAAGTGAGGAATTTAAGACGGAAAAAAATCAATCTTCATCAAATTTAATGGGTTCTTTGTTTTGTGCATTTAACAAAGATAATAATCATCTTTAAGTCGTAAGGTTTGGACGAATGGTTTAGATTTTATGAGCGTTTTAATGAAATGGTGCAACCGCGCTGCCGCAGTTGTATCTTGCATCGGAAGCAAATATTGAACCTGCGAGGCTTCCGGTGAGTGATTTTGTTGGTCTAACGAGTAAAAAAATTCCATGCAACGCCGGGTAATCAGCTAGAGTTCATTATATTTTATTGCATTTGCGTCTCAGGATCATCTCCAGGTTAATAGACCATGACATTTCGTTTGTTCATACAATATAATGTCCTACAGTAAGCGCCAGTAATTTCTTGAAGTAATTCCACAGCGTGCAGTTAAGCACTGTTGTTTCGGACTTTCGGATGATTTTTTGTTTTCTTCAGAGATAATAGTTTTTTTACGTTTTTTAAATAAGTAGTGTAANTTTTCTGTTTCGGACTTTCGGATATTTTTTTGTTTTCTTCAGAGATAATAGTTTTTTTTACGTTTTTTAAATAAGTAGTTGTATGATTTGTCTCATTTTAAATAAATAAGGTTTATTAACTCAAGAGAGCGATATTTCACTCAAACAATTTGTGTGGTGGCAGCTGCGAGCGAGGTCTGCAGCCTTCCTCGCGCAACGCGGTGCGCAATTGGCGAGCGTTGTGGCAAACGAGGAGTTACTGCATGCGAACTTCGCCGCTTCTTTGGAACCTATGCGCCATCGAGAGCGTGACCACATTCAGGTATATCATTGCAAATTACATTTCATTTCAGAGCACTATTATTCAAGGAAATAGTGTTTCTAACTTGTTTTTCTGTGCTCGGGGTTATTTTTACAAGGGAGGTGTTATTCCCCTCTATTTTTATTGTATACGTAGGTCTACTGACAGAGTATACATATATAATTGTTGTAGTTTTCTATAAAATTGAACAAAAATAACCAAAGAGATTCTCTTGTGACATAATTTATATTTTTGCGGAAATACTGAAGTTAAGAATAATAGTTGTGAAATAATTTGGAGAGTATATTGGTTTTGCCTCCATAGCTTCCAGCAGTATTATAGAATATTTGAGTGACGTGAGAAAGTTCCTCCGTTATGAAAAGTACGTCAGAGTCAATTAAGTTCGTTCACGCAAGAAATAGCTTTATATTTGAGAAACACAACGAAACGTATAAGCAAAAGAAATATTTTACTAACATTCGATAAGTTGAATACAACATTGTAACAGCATTTATGTTAGTTTGAAGCAAAACAGATAGTTATGATAAACGATGCAAGTGTATTCCCTAGCATAATGAAAGTCAAAAACGTTCGTTCGGTTTGATCACCAAGAAGTGACGTCACATTTACGGCCGATAACCGCAGCAAGACGTTTAGGCATGGACGACACTAAACGGCTCAGTGTGCCTGTGGGAATTTCTCCCTATTCCTGTCGCAGATAATCCTGAAATTGTTGGATATTGTGGGGACGACGCTGGGCTATCTTCTTCTTAAGAATTCTTCAAATATTTGTAGGAGAAAGATCCGGACTTGCCGCTGGTCACTCTAAAACAGGGACACATTTCGTACGTAGCCATATTTGTGTTATCTTCGCCGTATGATGCCGTGCGTTATCTGATTAGAAAATATATCGTTTTCTGCCAAACAATTGCTGCACTAATGGGCGTAGATTCTCTCAAGAACGCGTATATAGTCTGTAACCTTTATCGTACCCGTAAAAAAATGCAAATTGCCAACCGCATTCGCTGCCATGCAACCCCACATCATCACAGACTTGGTTTAAGAACCATGCGCTTGTAACTGTATGGATCGTTTGTTTCGTCCTTCCTAATAACATTTCAGCCAAAAGTACCTTTTTCCACTGAGATGGAGTCCAGCTGAGGTGAGTTTTGGCCCACGCAACACACCGGCGTTTAGACAGAAATCTCTTAAATTGCGGTGAACCTCACCGCCAGTTAACAGATTAATTATGTTGAATGAAAATGGGAGACGGGATGAGGAAGTTGCAAGATGAGCAAGTTGAATGAGGATAGAAGACGGGCCCGGGAGGCGAACGGGATGGCGCAGCCGGTAAGCGCATGAGCGCGCTAAACTCAAAGTCCCGAGTTCGAATTTCGGTCCTGTTTCCCATTTTCATTCAACATAACATAATTAACACCGACGTTTATTCGATGAAGTAAGAAAAGACTTACATTTCGTTTTGTATAATGCGTAGCCACACCTTTTGATATATCGACGCATAGATGTGTCGGAAATAGTCTTTACAAAACTTTGTCTTGCCCATGTGACTAGGTCTGCGACTGCCAAGTGCTTATTTTTAGGAATATGTCGACGAAATAGGCGTACTTCCCGATCCGTGAACGTTAGCTTTCGACCGGGAACCTTTCCCGGACAGCTATTTCCAGTTATAGTGAAACATTTTATAATACTACACACTGTAGATTGTGCCATGCGGAAGGTTTGGCCAATTTGGCGCTGCAAAATACCATTTTGGTGTTGTATGATTTGATTGCGTACCGCAAGATCCGTAGGTCGTCCGCTTGCCATGCTTCCGCTAGCACTGATAACGATCGCGAATTTTTCGCCCTTATATGCTATTTGCTTCATCTGACGTCACTGACTCAGAATTGTACGCGAAAAAAGTGCAAATTTTCTCGTTCTTTCTACTGAACGAACTTTATTGCGAAGCGTTGGGATTCAAAATGCCCCTTCTAGACCAACTTTCATTCCTTTCTTTGTTTTTTCCGTTGTGACACTTGTACGTAGTCTACAACTACATATAACTGTATTTTAAAACGTTTCGGTGACCCGGCATTTTTTAAATTACAGAAACCTTAGTGAACGAACTTAATTGACGTTGTATGTTGTGAATTCAAACATAGATTATAAAAGACTTGTACCATTTCCTACATTCGTGTATTAGAATGGTTAAAAACTTAGATCTTAGTCTCTTCATTTTTCGTTTGTAATTTTCTTATATGTTGTCAAGTATTCTTGAAAGGAGCCATCCATAAATTATGCAAAACACCCTGGGGGGATACAAGGTGACTTTCATATAGTTACACAGCGTTACGGTGGGTAGGGAGAGTTAGTCTTGTTATGTAACGCTATTTTTATAGGGCGTTTATCTATCTTTTTAAGTTTGTTACAGCAAACCATGTACTCAACCGCTCAGTGAGAGCACACCACCTCAAAGAAAAACGAGTAATGGTATAAAGTAATGACAAAACGTAGTAATTATATAAAAATTTGTTCCCATATTTTCCGAAAAGCAATAAAATCTTTTCCAAACGGATGGACGGAGTTGGACTAGTGTAATTATTGGGGAGAGTAAGAGGTATCGTTACAGGTGCGTTATGGAGAGGAGGGTGATCAAAATGGATTTTTGCGTTAGGTGATTTATGGACGGTCCCAAAGTAAACAATGTGTTTTCTGGACAGCATGCTTTTGTACAGGACACGTGTCTGCTGTGGCGGTCACCGGCATCGCGTACATCCATGAGGTCACTGTGGGATGGGCGTCTACGTCGCCATCTTGGCACCCGCTATGACTCCCGCCAAGGTGTCTTTGATTGGGACTATCACATGCGACTGCGCGAGTTATGTGGAGACCACATCACGCTACGCGAGTACAAACACTGGAGAGAGACAGGTTTTACTTTTTATTCACTCTGTGAGTCATGTTTAACGTATAAATGTAGACCAGCCTTGTCGTTCGGTTGATTGATATGCAATGTAGGAATACTCTTAAAAAATCCTGACAAATTTTCTCAATTTTCCGAGTCTTTCCTACGAGGACGGCAAAACAAACTGACAAAGTGTAGATTACAAAGATTGTAGACCAATTCTAAACATGAAGTTACTTTAGAGATTTTTACATAAAAGATCTACTTTAAAAATTTAAAATTTTTTACATAAAAGATAAAACTGAATTTTTTACATAAAAGATAATTTATGGTTATGTGTAACTGTGTTGTGTGAATACAGTTCTTTCTCATGCTTGAATTTCTCAACCGATGTTTCAATGGGCTGGCATGATTTAAGAAACATTTACCTGCTACTGATTGTTGAAAGACACGAATTGAGAAACTTCTTAAATTACCTTTGAGCAGAGTACGATTTGATAACTCCTTTACATGTCCATTTGGGACAATATGAGCCCTTCTTAACCACGCAGGTAGTCATTTTACCCAGTCCCTACTTGAAAATCAAGAACATTTCTTGACACCTTGCAGTTGTCACTCTTTTTAAGACTTGGTATTTTGATGTATATGTCGCAGCCCGATAGTAAAATCGGCCTTGTGTGAAACATTTTTCCTATAGCTGAAGATTTTCAGCCTCTTTATAAAGTACATGGTATTCGCTGTCAGTTAATAAAATGGACTACTTATTTAGTATTATTATTTACATTTTAGAAAGATGCTGACTTTCGTTCGCCAGATAATCGAAAGAGAATTTTCGGCTACTCAATAAGATTGATTACATTTACTGAAATATATTTAGAACTAGCTGAATACCCGGCTTTGCACGGGTTAGGGAGAAACAATAATATAAATATACTACATAAATAAAAACAACAAATTAT
>NNCF01135439.1:4370-18735 GCA_002313205.1 Laupala kohalensis | reverse complement strand
ACTATTTTAATTTATTATTTGAGAAAATCTATCGAGCGTATCAATGATAGCATCTTTCAAACATTGGAAACAAACATAATTGTAAATGCATACATACATACACAAACATTACCTTACATTGCTCAAAAACATGGTTTATGTTTGATATACATAAAGTTCAGATAACACGCAACCACAAACAGCTGTGTCGACCTTCTACTTACCTCTTCCTCCACCATCCAACCATATGATGTCTCATCAAGGATTCGCCATTTATCTTCTGAAAAAATATATAATGACATGTTTTAGAAAACATATAGGTTTATAAATATAATCTTTTAGATAAATAAAGAATCCACACCTTGCAGAGACATCGCTGTCACTAAAGCTGCACGTTCTTTAATTTTTTCTCCATCCGTAAGAGTGTATAATCGTGCTGGCAGGAGCCCCAGCTCAAGAGTATATAAATCTATAAACAAGAAATCATATATGCCATGTTTATTTTAATAGAAATAAAAGAAAAGTTAATAAATAAATTTTTTTTTATTTTATTACCCTTTAAAATGTTTTGCAATGCAAATTCAGCTTCTTGGGCTCCTAAAAACAAAAAAAAATTTTTAATTCAAAATATCTAAAAAAAAAAAAGCATATGAAATATGAAATAATGAGTAAGAATGAAAAAACAACCTGCCAGAACAGGGATAGGGATGGCGGGCGGCGGCGGCGACGGCGACGGGGGCAGCACCTCTGTTGTTAGCAAGTCTACAAAATAAAGAATAGAGTTGCAGCAGCATACAAGAAATAAAGCGATACAGACAACTATGTAGAATTAAACTTAGCTATAACATAAATCAAAAAATAATCAAAAAAGATAAAATCTATCGAATATTTATATTGTTTAACAATTAACATAAAGCGAATGCCTCACCAAAATTTATATTCAATCTATGTGCAGACTCTTCCACGGCTTCAGCAACTGTAGAAAACATTGAAAATAAAAAAATTATTGTTTAAACATTCAGAGAAAAAAGATATTGAAAGAAAATATATTATTAAACTTATTAAAATATTAAACATAGGTTTTATGTTATCAAACTATTATGAATACAAATAAATATAGAAGAGGAATGAAACATACCATCCTCAAGTCTAATATTGGAATAGTCCTCCTCTTCACTCATAGTGTCAGCAGTATTATCTAAAAACAATATAGTTTATAAAGAAAATATATATATATATTACCTATAATAGAAAAAAAAAAAACTGATAGAAATACATACCATACGAAGACTCCATGATAGCTCTTCAATAATGTAATTGACTAGGATGTACGCATGGTTTATATCCACTTTTTTCATAAAAAAATGTTTATCATATCCTTATTTGAACGGAAGGGTGTTTCCCCTTGGGGTTTTACGCCTTTTGGCAGAGTTTTTTTCCATTTTTGATGGATGGGCGTTACCCCTTTGAGAATTAGATAACCACGATTTTTTTTGGTTAATTTTTTTTTCCATATTGAAAGTAAAGGGCGTTACCCCTTTGAGCATTAGATAACCATTATTTTTTTGGTAAAGCTCATCCTCAAGGGATGTCTAATCTCCAAAAAAGTAAAAAATAGTTGACCACACGACATAAATTGTGTTTTTGAAAGGAAATAGCATGTGTGTTGTAAGATTATGTTGGACAAATACGTGATATCACAAGAAACCAGATTCCTGCTTTTAATTCTTTTAGCGTCAATTAAAATTCACCGCATTATCGCAAGAAACCAGAATCCTGTTTTAAAGGATGCAGCGGTCAATTATCTATTCATGTATAGTTTATATAAGGTTTGAATATACATAGTGAACTCCATTTGTTTTTCAAGCAGCAGCATACAGCAATTTTTTTCCCAAGCAGCAGCAACAGCATACGTAAGTAAAACATATCTTACTCTAATATAATTTTTAAGTATAATGGTTGTGCATTAAAAATTTAATATGTTAATAATCTTTCTGAATATAAAATAATAATTAAATAGTCATTTTAAATAGTGTTATTATGTTAGAAATAAATAAATATCACGTATCTTTTTTCATTTTATAAAATGTTGTGTGTTATTTCTATAAGAGCGAGATTTTCTGTAAGCGCATATCACAAGCCATTTCCAGGAGAGGAAGTAGAATGTGATAAAAAAAACGAATGACTGCTTTTACAATACGAATGTTTTGCATCCTTTTTTCTTGAGAATGAAAAAAAATATATATATGTATTGATTTAATGTTATAGTAACATACAAAAAAACATTTTCCATTTATGTTAAATTATTGTGTAATATAATTATATTACAGAAAAAAAGATAATGACGGACAACAACAACTCATCGGGTAAGTGTTATTTTAAATGTATTCATAAATTTTCTTCAAATGAAATATATAAACTTTTATTAAATATAAACTTTAAAAAAAAATGTTCTTCTTTTTCAACTTTTAAATGTTAAACAAAACAACAACCTACATATAATTGATTATTAGGATTGAATATGAAAATTAATTAAATTATAAAAGTAATAAAAGAGTTTTTTCTTCATATAAAGATTTATAAGGAAGTGGATATCACTTGATACTTCCTCCCAGCTGGTCGTATCAGACATGACTGTGTATGTTTATGAATGTATGTATGTGCGCATGCGCGTGTGTGTGTGTGTGTGTGTGTGTGCGTATGCAGGCGTGTAATATAATGTCTATACACTTTTCAACACTAAAAAAATATATATCATGGCTAAAAATCTTTTCAAGTTACACTAATGGCAAGATTCATTAACGAAAATAACAATAATTAAATATATATCTCTATTTATTTTTAAAAAAAATTTGATTCTTTTTCAACTTTTAAATGTTAAACAAAACTACATACATATAATTGTTTATTAGACTTGAATACGAAAATTAAAAGAGTTTTTTTTTCATATAAAGATTTATCAGGAAGTGGATATCACTTGATACTTCCGCCCAGCTGGTCGTATCAGACGTGACTGTGTGTTTACGAATATGTGTGTGTGTGTGTGTGCATGTAATATAATGTCTAAGTACTTTTCGATGCTAAAAAAAAATATATAAATTGTTTAAATGTTTAACAAAACAACATTCTGAAAAAAAACAACAACATACATATAATTGAATGAATATGAAAATTAATTAAGTATTAAAAGAGCCTTATTTTCACATAAAGTTAGAAATGGTTTTACCCAACTCTACGCACTTTCATACAACCAACAGTATAAGACATCAAAAAGTCTATATGTTTTGAAAGAGTTTCAAATTAAAAAGGAAATAGGAAGTGCAAGCAAAATGCTTATCACTTACAACCAGCTGGCGCTTATATGATAGTATGCAGGAATGGATAATAAATTTACATCGCAACTGATGTATAAGTACTTTTAAAAAATATATATATTTCTTTGTATTTTATTTCTAGTAACACCATTCATGTTATGGAATGAACAAAACAAAGAAAATATTCCACCTTCACAAGCTGTTATATTCTCCGTGAAGCCAAATCTTAAGTATGTTTTATTTTGTTTATTTTTTTAAAGATTATTTTTAATTATTTATATTTAGAAAATTTAATTTATTTTCAGAAGGAAAAAACAAGATAATCTGGAAAAAAACACGAAAATTATGGTGCTACAAGAAAAAAAAGATGTAAATGTAGTCATTTTTCATAAATAATAAAAAAAGTATTAAAAAATATATATTTTTTTCTCTTTCTCACTTGATTAAAGGAAACAAATATAATTATGAATGAAAAAAAATGGTGATTGTAAAGAAATTTTTTTATTTGAAAATTACTACATATCCTGTTTGCTATCTTCTGAAGGAGTTATACAATGAAGAATTGCAAGCTTCACACCATTTATAAACCATTCGGACGCTATAGTGGCACAGTTTTTTTGAGAGTATATACCATTTCTTCGTCTTTTTTTTATTGTTTGTTTCTTTTTAGATTTCTTCTTTGTTTTATTACCACATAGCGTACACAAAATGTCCATCTCTGCATCTTTTTCTACTCTTTGTCGTTTGCGTTGTGGTGGTGGGGAAGGAGTAGAAGACGTGTCTTCTACACCACTCATCTCTTCTCCCTCAACAGTTATCATGATGTTTCTGCTTGTGAGATAACCTATCTACTAACATGATTATACAATGTTTTATCTTAGTTATACTTTGTTACAAGACCCGACACAGGCGTGTAGGTGTAAGAACATGGAAAAAGCAGGAGACAAAAAGCCGATGTATTTGTAGGAATATTATCTCTCGTTTCAAAATCAAGTTTAATATCTATCATGGATTGGATAGTAGGTTGTTCAATCTGCGTACAATCAAACACAATGAATGGATACATTGTCATATAGCCACGATATGTGATTGCATTGATAGGTTCTCTATGATAATAACCACGCTCAAAATTTTTAAACATGTGAAATGTTTCTGGAGTGAGTTGATTGAGTAATCCAGCATCATCCGTTGTATTTGTGGGCCAACTGAAACGAATATCGTTGTAGGGAAGACAGGTATCATTCAAGTATAACTTTACCGTTCTCAAAGTTGCACTATCAAATTCACACGCATTTTTTTTCAAATCATCACGTTTGTTTGTTTGTAAGGCAAAAATGATATAGAGAGGTAACTCTTTCACGGACGACGTCTTCACCGCCCATATATTTTTAGTTGTTTGATTGACATGAGGGAATTCATGAAGTTCCCAACGATTGAAGTGAATAGGAATTTCCTCTTCTCGCTGTATGATATCCGTTAGATAGAGCTGCATATTAGGATCTACTTTTATGATGGGTAAACGCCAGCTGATGCGATCAATTTGAATGACGCTCGGAGTCGCTGTCGCGCTTCCGTCGTACAGACAATCATTATCTGTGCGTGATCGCACTAAGACAAGTTCGTGGGAGACACCGTAGATAATCCTGGTGTGATCCTCACAGAACCCCAGCCATAGTTTAAGAGGAATCCAGGCTACGAATGTACCATCAGCCTTCATTAATGTTTTCAATTCATCCCCACGATTTTCCTTTTCACTCCACGCAGCATGATGAAATTGTCGTCGTTCCTCCGTAGAGAGCCAGAGTACGTTTTTGATGGTGGTTGCTATACCAGGAAGACGGGTACAATCAATCTGAGTTCCATTTATTTCATAGCGAATTTCAGAGAAGAGAAAAGCAAATCCATTTTCATCAAAGTCGGCCGGTGTTCGTGTCGTCGGTTCTGCTTTTTTCACAGCTTTTCCCTCAATAACAAGTACACTCTCTGACGGTAGATAAGAGGCGTCCTTATTATTAACATTGATACGAATTTCGTCGTTGCGATTGTATCCTGTTGTGTACGGTGAATAGGAATGAATCTCATTTCCTATGATATGTGTTGTGTTGCGTAGTGGGGGTACGTTTTCGATGAGAAGACAGGCGTCGGATAGCTGTACATCCTGTATTATTTTTCTTCGTGCACGTTTCATGATAGCCCAATGCTTTCAGGATATGGCTGCTTTCAGATGTTAAGGGAATGGGAGTACACAATTTAGTGTGACGTCGACGTGGAAGTGGCTTCATTTTATACATTGTTCAGGGCTGAGAAGCAGACAGCAGGCTACTGATGTACCCCCTCGAAAACGCGTGAGATTTCCCTCGCTGTTCTCCAAACGAAGTTGTATCGTATCGATGTATCGTGATGTAATACGATGCCGTACGTTATCATAGGGAATTTCTTCCACGATTGCACCGGGAGGATTCTCAATATGAAATTGATGTAGGGTGTGTGCTTTACGACTATTAATATATCCACTCTCAATAATATTACAATTCACAAAGATGGCAAAATCTTTTGTTAATTTCACTTCACTTTGAGAGTGAAAATGTTCTATGGTTTCAACCTTTGTCGTGTTTAAATCACCCTCATCCAGAACATCTTCAAGAAAATCGAAACCGAGAAGAGATCCAATCGAATGTTCAACGTTAAAGTAGAGAGGAATGGATGTCGTAATATGACATTTATGCGTGGTTGTATCGGCTTGAAGCTCAAACACGTGATTTTTATCGGGAAATTGTTGTTGAAAAAAGTTGATGAGATAATGTTCAATATCATCAATGGTATATGTACCGATCGGAATAGTGAGAATGTGAACACGTGTCTCTCCGGGTACGCGATATCCTAAACGATTACAGCTATCGAGTACGTTACAAACAGTATTTGATGTTTGGAGACTGAGTAGTGAAAGTTCATAGTTTCTCTCTAAGGCGATGGGTGGCGAGTAGTGCACAGTGAGCACAGGTGCTATGCCTGTGATAGTGAGCGTTCGACTCATCTCATCAATCTACGACATTTTCCATTCTTCCAATCATAATATAGGAACTGAAGACAGAGGCGACCACAATTTTCAGTATTAAAATCTTGGACTTGTGTTCGATTATATGTTATAGTGAGTTGGCGCCCCACATAGTTGTGAAACTCTGGAGGAGGGGGTAATCCGAAAGAATCAAAGTAGCAGATGTGTGAGGGATGTATTGCATATGCCACAAAATGTGTGCCAGGACCGGAAGTATCATCCAAATTAATGACACCGGATTCATGGCTTTTCTTATGTTGCGGTAATGTATTTCGCATAAAGACGCCTCTAAAGTAGGGGATTCGCAGTGCGCGAGCATGCACAATCATCTCTTCATGATTCATACTCCGCAATGGAATCCCTCTCAAAAGAAGTTTTTTGACATGCATTGTTGTCCTCCCTTCTTCTTCTTCTTCTTCTGCTCACATCCTTTACCCTTCCGCCAGCGCAAACGTCTTCTCAAACCCTTCCCTTCCATGGCCTTGTTATGTCGTATCATCTCCTCCATTTTACGTTGATTTGTCTTTGCATTACTCACTGCGTTGGCGATAGCCGAGGCTCCTCCTGCTAAAGAACTCAACCCCGCGATGAGGGGTATCAGTGGGAGAAATCCACCAACACGCCTCGCTAACGGGAGCTCTCTCTTTTTCTTCTTCTTACGCTGATGTTGACGTCCGACCATTATATGTGAACTATTCCCTGACTATGCTACGTCACTCTATTTAAAGACCGGTGGTAGAAGGGGGAGAAACGGAGAAAGAGGAGGATTAATCGAGGGCGTGTTAGAGCGCGTGGGTGGTGGTGGTGGTGTTGTAGGATGTTGAAGGGTTTGTTGTTGCTGCAGCCACTCTGCATGTGGTACACTATATTCCATTTCAATATATAAAACATAATCCTTCCGTTTTTTTGTAACTCCTGAACCGATTTTTTTAAAACCATAAAGTCTTCCCGCTGTCACATTAAACTTTATGTTTGAGTTCAGTGCTCCGAGTTCTGTATGAGGTGACATTGATTTATTGGATCCATCTGCTATCACAAGCATCACGCCTTCCTGTGGTGTATAACGTAATGCACGCCACTGACCACTATACGGCGCGCGATAGGCATTCCATCCGGCATTGAGTGACCACATGTCGTCGGGGAGTGAGGGAAAACGAATAGTGGAAGAGGTAAAGACTATTGTAAAGACATGTATATATTGATGTTCTGTGAAATAATTAAATTTAAATTCACATTTGATTAAACGGCCGTAGACTTCATCTAGCTTTTTTTTAATCTCTTCCTTGATTCTCCTATCTAAAGCCTCTAAACGCTTATCTAAACACTTTTTTGTTACACAATCATTCGCATCTTTTGGCTCCGCGAGACCTGTGAGGCGTTTATTAGCCATGTAATAATGACCTCCTCGTCGTTTTAGAGCAGCATTGAGATTGCGTCCAAAGAGATCCATGGTGTTTGAGGATCTGCTGCATACTCCTTCCTCTCGGAAGTATTTATGAAGAGTCATATCCTATACATCGATTAGTCCTCGCAGGATGGAGGTTGTAGAACAATCATCCACACTTCCCATTTCAAATGTCATTCAGCTGTTGGAAACTAGAGAAAAGAAGGAGGGACGCAACGGTCCACTTTTACCAGACAATGTTCGTGCACTCTTAGTCGGACCATCTGGTTGTGGGAAGACGAATGTTCTTCTTTCGCTTTTAACAGCGCGAAACGGTCTCAAATTTAATCATATTTATCTATACACTACAACAGGTGATCAACCCTTATATCAATATCTAAAACAAGTCACAGATGGGTTCTGTGGACTGGATGTTTTTTCACAGCATGATGAGGTAATTCCCCCAGCGCAAGCCATTCGTCAGAGCGTTCTCGTGTGTGATGATATCGCAACACAACAACAGGATTGTATTAAACAGTACTTTGCTGCGGGTCGTCATAGAGACAATGATGTTCTATACTTATGTCAAACATACACAAAAATCCCAAAACAACTCATTCGGGATAATGCCAACCTAATTATTGCTTTTCGTCAAGATGATAATAATCTTGATTTCATTTACAGAGAGCATGTCGGCACAGACTTTTCCTCGTTTCATGATTTTAAACATGTATGCGCCCAGGTTTGGTGTCAACCCTACTCCTGTCTTGTCATTGATAAAACTCGTCCCATGCAGGATGGACGCTATCGCAGTGGTTTCGATCGCTTTATTTTATATAAAGCTTAATGTGTGGGGATTCCCCGAAACAGTTTTGTAACATCATGGATTGTGTAAAGAGTTATGAAACAATACATTCATTGCGTCGAGTAGTACGCAAGAGTGGATTGATGAAACACTTAATCAATATTCCAGGACATCGTTTAGCAGGAGGGGAAAAGGGGAAAGATGGGGTTGCTCAATATGAGCAGGATGATCATCTCCATGTAACTTCAATCAAGAAACGAAAGAAGAGGGGTAGTGGTTATCTAGTTCCTAGTGCAACATGGAAAGCATTGATTCGTGATAAACAAGACATTCATAAAAAACTTGATAATCCGAAAGAAATAAAAATCAAAAAACAAAAAACAGGCCCCTATGTTCTCCCCATTTCCCCAGCCTCGCGTCTACAAGAAGATATTGCACGTGTACGTGATAACATTCAAATGAAAATGAAAGCACTTCAAACAATGGAAACAGATCGTAGTAGAATGTTGGATATCTATGTGAAAGAACCCGTGAAAAAAGCGCTAGCCGTGACGGGAGACGAAGAACAGAATCCAGATGACGCACTTTCATCAAACCCCCCTCTACATCAAAAATCAACATCCGTGTTGGATCGTTTCTTGAAAAACGAGAAGAAAGAAGAAGAAGAAGAAGAAGAAGAGGAGGATAGTATTGGAGAGGAGCCGAGTCATCTTATTTCTAGAAACTCGCCATTTTATGTTGCATGGTGGAATCTGATACAAGGTAAAACAGATACAACCTACGGTCCCTATATTGTAGATGGCGAAATGTATTTAGGAAATTCTCGTATGCATCTCAATGAAGATGGAACATTCAGAGTGGATGAGGAAACCTATACCCCAACACCGGGGCTTTTACAACTCATCTTTTCGCGAACACCGGATATGCAAGAGGTGACGGCGTCAGATAAGATTCACTATAAACATCTTTTAGAAGAAACGAGTGCACATAAAAAGAAATATAATACTGGATCGCGAATGTACTTTACAAATTCTCAAAAGTATAAAATCATTAAGTCGCTCTTCAAATCAAACACTCCCTCTTTGCTATTATCCAGTCGTGTTACTCGTGCAAAGACATTAGCATTAAAGAAGAAGAAAGGAAGCAGTCTTCGTTTTGTGACATCACCTCGTTACGCCTATTGGCGTGATCCCAATACACTTGTCGCCCGTTTACATCTTTTACACTCCTCTCAAACAGCAGGGCATCGTGGACATAGCGGTGAAATTCATGCAATAGAAAACGAACTTCGTGATGCGGGGTTGATAGAATGAGAGCGAGGAAAGAAACCAAGAAAACGAAAAAAGAAAGCGTGCGTTATGGTATTGCGAGAGAACTTCATGCTCCGGCACGTCGTCGCTTTCATAGACGACGTGTGATTACACATGGATTAGATGATCTCTGGCAGGCGGATTTGGTGGATATGCAAGAATTTGCAAAGCAAAATAAAGGGATGCACTATATTTTAACAGTCATTGACGTCTACTCCAAATATGCTTGGGCTGAACCCTTGAAGAATAAGAAGGGAGAGTCTATCACAAAGGCTTTTACACGACTCCTCAACGCATCACAACGGCAGCCAAAATTCCTACAGACAGATAAAGGAAGTGAATTCTATAATGTTGTTTTCCAAAAATGGTTGAAGGAAAAACACATTCAGCATTACTCCACCTATTCCACAATGAAAGCGTGTGTTGTGGAACGCTTTAATCGTACGCTCAAAGAGCGAATGTGGCGACGTTTCTCTGCAGAGGGGTCGCACTGTTGGCTGACATTGTTAGCTCAGCTTCTACGAGAGTATAATGCAACACGACATCGTACAACCTGCATGTCTCCAAAAGATATTACAGATAATCGTCTCATGAAGACCATCTATGGAGGTATAAAGCATCTAGATATGCGACATCGTATGTTACATATAGATGATCTCGTGCGCATTAGTAAATACAAACATCTCTTTCAGAAAGGATATGAACCCTCTTGGACGACAGAACTCTTCACTATTGCCAAGATTCATCTCACAAATCCTATCACTTATACCTTGAAAGATGGAGATGGCAATGCAATTGCCGGTCGATTTTATCATGAAGAACTTCAACCCTCATGTTACCCAAAAGACTTTCTCGTGGAAAAAGTTGTGCGACGAAAGGGACCCATGTGCTATGTGAAATGGTTGGGGTTTGATACGAAACATAATTCATGGATTCATCAAAACAATTTTTATTAATACAATAAAGTTTAAAAAAAACCTCTTTCAATCTTTTTTTTTCATCATTATCCCTTTCCCTCTCCATGAAAGGCGAAAAAAAATAATAATAATAACACTTTTTTAAAAATATAAATATTTATTTAAAACTATTAAACATACATTTTTTTTTGTTGATTCACCATTACATTTTCTCCTCCTCCTTCTCTTTCACTCCTTCCATCCACACATATACTGCTAAGACATTTTTCGCACTTAATTCCAATTTGGATAGGCTTTTTTCAATCGAAATATTACACAACTTTTCTCTTTTTGGCCATTCTTTTATAAGTTCATTCACACAATTGCTTAATTTCGGACAGCCATAATCTGTTACATCAATTATTATCTTCTTCTCTTTTTCTTCTAAATAGGGTATTATCCATTTGCTTTTTTGTTGCCCTTTCACATATATAAACTTTTTGGACATCAATTCTTCATTGATGATACGACATAATAGATTATATTTCAAATTGTTGTTGGATGTCCACGTCATTCCATGATGGTGTTGCTGTAACCATGCAGCCGTACGTGCATCTTTCGTCGTTAATGCATTCATACTTGGAGGATCGAATGTATATGTTTTCAATACAAAATTTGAAAAAACACTAAATGTTTTAAATATGAAGCATTTATCTTGTACGAATCCTTGCATATCAATGATGGCCCTATAAAAATAAACATTAAAAAAAAATTAAGAGAAGTTGTTTTTCTAAAATGAAACAGAAAAAATAAAATAAAAAAGTTTTACTTACATTTCATCGTTATTAATATCAAACATCATCGTGTATGTTGGTGTTGGTGTTGCTGCTGCTGCCAGTACAAAACTGAATAATCTTCGAGGTATTTCGTGTCTTTTTTATATTAAATGAAGAGGATATAGCATTACATGTTGTGGTTGGATCTGTATCCTGGGAACGACCTTTATCTATGTGTTTTTCCGTATCTTTATGTTATGTGGTTACATCTACATCCTGGAAATGTGATTAGACGGTGTTTTTTTACATAACATTATGCTATGTGGTTGACTATGTATCCTGGAAATGCGATTAGATTGTATGTGTTTCCCATAGTTGTTGACGGAAATGTGTTTTTCCATCGCGGATGCAGGTGTATCCTGGAAATGTGATTAGATTGTGTGTGTTTTTCCATAGTGGTTGACGGAAATGTGATTAGATTGTATGTGTTTCCCATAGTGGTTGACCATATATCCCGGAAATGTGTTTTTCCATTGCGGATGCAGGTGTATCCTGGAAATGCGATTAGATTGTGCGTGTTTTTCCATAGTGGTTGACGGAAATGGGGTTAGATTGTATGTGCTTTCCATAGTGCTTGTCGGCTTAACCCGGAAATGTGATTAGATTGTGGCTGCTTGTGTATCCGCTAAATTTGATTTGACTAAGTTTTTTCCATAACATTATGCAGTGTGGTTGCACGTGCTTCCCGGAAATGTTGGTTTTGCATTAAATAATGTATGTATTTAAGCCGTGTTGTGAAACGATGGAATCACAGTACATCTAGAAGCATATTCTATAGCGGAAGGATGTCCGATGCAATACAGAGAGCTATTGCAGTCTACTTCCAGGAAAAACATCTTATGCTGTTGGATGATAAGACATTACATAATCTGCCTGTGTCTTTTCTAACAACCTGGGCTGCACATCAAGTGGCGACAGTATACAACCGTTTGCCAAGTCATATCCAGCAACATCCGGATATTCAGCAACTACAGTATTGTCTTCGCCATTACAATATTGGTCGCACGCACATCGACGGCCCGCCTTCGTCCGTTCGTGACTGTCGANAACTACAGTATTGTCTTCGCCATTACAATATTGGACGCACGCACATCGACGGCCCGCCTTCATCCATTCGTGACTGTCGTATGTGTCGTTTGGAGAGAGAATGAAGAATTGGTTCGTATTCTTTTTCATTCTCCCAGCATTCATTCCAGCATCATCACAATGCATACATGCTGTTGAGTGGACACAACATCCCCTATGCAAAACCTTTTCTCTCATTTGTTTTTGCTGTACAGAGAGTCTTCATGATAATCAAGTGGAGCGACTTGCAGTCTATTTTACCGAGCATACAAATCTTACNCATTTGTTTTTGCTGTACAGAGAGTCTGCATGATAATCAAGTGGAGCGACTTGCAGTCTATTTTATCGAACATACAAAAATTAAGAGTTATACGACTCCAACAAACATTTCATGCACCTTACTTCAATTACCCACGCTAACATCATCATCTGTTACATCTGCCGCATGCTCTGATGTTCGTTTTGGTCTTTATCAACTCCTTCAAATGGGTAGGTGGATTGATATTATTTTAGAAAGTATCTTTCTCGGCTGTATACTTGTTATCATTGTGTTAATATAAAGTAAGCCTGATAGAGACAAACTTAACAAAAATGAGTGAGTGCCCCATTTGTTTGGAGGAAAAAATTGAAATACGACACATAACATTGTGTGCCCATGTATTCTGTCATGCCTGCATATCACGTTGGATGGAAGAAAATCTCACGTGTCCAGTGTGTCGTCAAGCACTTGTGAAACAGGAAGATTGGGACATAGACTTATTGCTATATGAGATGAATAACGTTCCTCTGATACAAGTCTCACAATCATCTATGGAAGATTGGTTGCACTCTACAACACCATCCTATTACATATTCTTTTGCTTTGAGACATCAACGCAATAAAATGCATTGTCCCATTTGTTTATGTGATCGTGTGAAGGATAATGAAAAAGTGATAACCTATTGTGAACATGAATTTTGTAGACAATGTCTCACGACGTGGATACAAACCAACAATACATGTCCAATGTGTCGACAGGGTGTAAATGCTGCATTAATCTTTATCGTTACATCACATGATGTATTGCGCTTTACGCATTCTCTTTATCCATATATGAATATGACTGGATACAAAATTACGTTGCAGCACCTTCCGGCATACAATGCATACATCAATCAAATGGTGCGTAGTAAAATAATCAAACTTTTATTCAAAAATAGAATTATTCGATGCGTTATGAAAGCAGCACGAGAGAATACACTTCTAGCAGTCCTCAAACAATATGAGGAACTTCGTAAACAAGACTTTTTAGAAGATATGTGTGTTTGTCTAATAGATATTGTTTCAAATCTTATTAGTGAAATTAATAATGGAGAAACTATATCAAATCAATGCAAAAAATGTTTGTTTAACAAATATAGGGAATATGATAATAGAAAAAAAAATATGATTAAAGATGTTTTCATTGAACTATTGATTAAACATGATAATAGTAAAATGAAAATGTATAAACAGCGCCTTCTGTTTTGGCGCTCAAAAGCGTTTGAAAAATATTTTATGTAGCATATTATGTTAATAAATTTTTTTTTTCCCTTATACATTTTTATTTATTTCTCTATTTTTCCTTTCTTCTTGAATATTTAACGAATGAAATAGATAAAGCATTATGGATCAGGTGGTGGATGTACTAGTCAACGTCAAGCATCTTTGTTCACTATGTTTTTTTTCTTGGTTCGCATCA
>NNCF01135429.1:0-11895 GCA_002313205.1 Laupala kohalensis | reverse complement strand
TTTTTCATGTGTTTTTAAACAACGAGCGTATCCCTCTTCGTCCTCTGTCATCTCCCCTTCCTTAAACCTTCTCATCTGGTTTATTTCGTGATCCCGTCGTTGCCCTTGCTTGATGGTGTCGTTAGAGAGTGCGGGAATTGCCTCGACATGAACGTTGAGCGCGGACAGTTGCACCACTCGCGGGAACACGTCCCTACGCTCGACGCCCGGTTCCTCACCGACGGCGCCCACGTACGCGCATAGCGCTCGAGCGGCTCCGGCCTTTGCCGTGCTCTCTGTAACCAGGGTGGATATTCTAAACTCGTTCCTTTTCTCCGGCCTTTCTCTAGCATCCCCACTCCTGCTAAGATAATCAGGAACAAGATTATCCTTCCCAGCTACGTGTTCAATTGTAAAATTGAACTGCTGAATCCACAACACATATCGCAACAACTTATCGTTGTTGATATGTGCGTGTTTCAAGAAGATGAGGGCCTTGTGATCTGTCCTTATTTTAAAATGCCGGCCCATCAGGTAGTCGCGGTATTTTTGAAGGCCAAATACTATTGCCGTAGTTTCCTTGAGTGTAACCGACATCCTACACTCACATTTATTGAAGGTCCTACTGGCGACGGCTATAATCCTCTCCATTCCGGTCTCTTCTTCTACCTGGAGTAGTGTCGCCCCCACTCCGTAGTCACTAGCATCTGTTTGAAGAATGAATGTTTTTTCAAAATCCGGATGGGATAACGCGATGGCGTGAGCGAAAGCTGCCTTAATGTTATTGAAAGTAGTGTTTTCTTCTTCCCCCCATTTCCATTTTTGATTCTTCTTCAGTAAATTAAACATGGGTCTCATGGCGACCGCAAACCCCTGATAAAACCTACTGTAGTACGATACGACGCCAATGAATCCACGAAGTTGTCTAATGTTTTTCGGTGGTGGTATCTTCTCAATCTCTTTAATCGTTTCTGGAGAAATTTTGACTCCCGAAGTATTTACAGTATACCCCAAAAATTGAATCTCTTGAGTGCAAAATTTTGACTTTTCTAAATTTAAGATAACATTATTTTCCTGAAAAATTTTAAATAATTGGTCCAAAATATTAAGGTGCGTTTCAAAATCTTCCGTGTGAATTAATAAATCGTCGACATATTTCGTGATGTGATTCTCAAATTTATTCCCTATGATTCTGTCTAAGCATTTATTTAGTCCGGCACCACTGGACTTTAAACCAAAAGTGCATCTTTGAAAAACGTACGTAATTCCTTCAAAGGAAAAAGCGGTATAGTTCTGATGTTCTTTCTTAATCTTCATTTGGTGGTAGGAAGCTCTCAAATCTACTATTGAAAAAAATTTCGTCCCTTTGAATCTGGTTAACGCTTGATCTATTTTAATAGGAGCTTCTCTATCCGGAACAGACCTAGCGTTAATTTCTCTCGCGTCGAGGCATATTCTTACTTCTTTGTTTTTCTTGATTACTACTACTATCGGATTAAGAAATGGCGAGCTTTGCTTTTTGATTACGAGCTCACGAACTAATTGGTTCAGGTTTTCTTGAACCTGGCTTCTATAAGCCACTGGTACAGGATACGCCCTTTTTTTAAAAGGAGTCTCATCCGTAACTTTAATTTCAAATTCAAAATTCCTGATGGGTTCCGAATTTGGTTGAAACACCGGCCAGTTATCTCTTAACAGAGCTTTTAGCGCCCCCCTCTGTCCATCCGAGAGGTCCCGACACTCATCCACTTTCACCTCAGGGCTTATACCGAGATTTATTGCGTTAATTATTTGGTCATTAACGATCTCACTCCCATCTTCCAAGGACTCTCCCAAGTTAACAATTTCATCCCCAAAATACACTACCTTATCCCTTAAGTTTATGTTAATCTTATTCTCTATAATAAAATCACACCCACATATAATTGGGTATACTAAGTTCTTAACAATTAAACAAACTATTTCATAAGTCTTATCTTCTATCTGTATTTCAATCAATGCCTGCGTATTAACGATGGCTGATTTTCCCTTCGTTGCAGTTACTAAATTAATTCGGTTCACTGGAAGAATTGGAAGGTTCGGATTGATCTTAATCAACTCTTGAAAAGTGTCAGCGTTGATAGCGCTGACTTCGGCCCCCGTGTCAATTAACATTTTCAAGTCTTGACTTAAGCATCTTCCATTCACTACAGGACACGTTCTAATGGTTTTATTAATTATTTCATCCTCAGTTCCTTCCAGTAAATCCGACTCTAAAACTATGGTAGCAATGATGGACGTCTCAAAACAATGCGCCGGTCCGCCCCACCGAGCATCTCCACTTAGTTTCCCCTCCGGGGTGAGGGTCCCTGGTTCGCGCCTGGGTTACGCGCTCCGTACCGCGGGTGGTACTCAGAGGCGCGCTGCTCCAGCTGGTTCCCCCTTCCATAACGAGACGGTTGCCCGGAGGTTTGCCGCTCCGTGCCATGAGGCGGTGCGCTCGGGCCACTCCTTCGCTCAGGCGGGCTTCGGCCGTTTCTGCTCCAGGCACGTGGGTTACCTCCCCCATACTCACTCCGTCCTGGCTCCCTCTCACTGACCTGCGGCGGAGGTCTCACTCCCCTTAGCGCTCTGTCTCGCTCAGCGGTCGTGTCGCAAATCCCTAGCTTCTCAATCATTCCTCCCAGTGTTTCAACTCCCGCGACGGCTAATAAACTTTCGATCTGTGGAGGTAATTGGGAGCGGATAATTTCAATTAACTCGCGCTCAGTCCTACGCGAACCTCCCATCCTCCAGTCCGCTACAGCGACTTCCACGTAAGCCTGAAGCGACTTGTTTACGCGTGGGTCGAACCTCCTGTTCATTAATCTGAGCTCATTTTCTATTTGCAACTGCATCGACCAATATCTCTCGAGGAATATTTCCTCGAAGTTTTCAAAAGTTTCTATTCCTTCCCCGCAGGTTTCAAACCAAAACGCTGCCCTACCGCGAAGTGACTGTTTTATTATGTGAATCTTATTTCTTTCCGACATAGGGTGCATCTCAAAATACCCTTTTAATAACTCTAAATAACGTCGCGGGTGTAATTTGCCCGTCCCGTCCAATTTGATGTCGTTTTCTAACGGTATATTCACGGATTGAATGATCACGGGGTTCTGATTGGAAATATTGTTTTCATGCAATTTTTTTGTCTGTTGCTCCAATTCCTGGCGGGTGGCGTCCCTAATGGCATCGATCCTTTCGCGACTCTCGGTTTCTGCTTGACGTACCCGGGTTCGAATTTGGTCGAGTTGACGTTCTAGTTCATTACCTCGTTCTGTTTCGAACACCCGAACCGATTCCACTTTCTTTTCCTAGTCACCAGTCTGGATGGCTACTTGTGTCTGGATATTTTTCTCTAATTCTAGACTACGAGTAACGACCTCCGAAACTTCATTCTTAACCTTGCTAATTAAACTCCTATTCGATTCCCTGACTTCTGCAATCTCTGTCCTGACCCGTTCCTCTAATAGCTCATTTACTTTAATGGATTTCGAATCGATTTTACCTTCCAACTCATTTAATCTTAACGAATGTTGATTGAATTTTGTTTCAACAACGGCCACTCTTTCTTTCCTTTCTGTTTCGAGCTCTTCGAATTTTCTTTCCATCTTTTCAAATTTACTGTTTACATTTAATTCTGCTTTTTCAAATTTCTGGTTTAAATCACTTCTCAGAGCATCTGCACTACGTTCTGATTTTTCCAATTTCTGATTTATTTGCTGTAAGAATGCCATTACTCCATCTAACCCTGTCTATTCCCCCTTTCCGTGAACGTCCTGTTCGCTTTCACTTTCTAATTCTTTCGGTTTTTCCTCGTTACTACCCGCGCTCAACCCATCGCTTGACTCATCCACAATAGCTACGTTTGCTTCCCCCTCGCTTTCCGAACAACTCGGAAACGCATCTTTCGTGGTGTCAACGAACCCGCTCTCCTCCTGCGGTGTCTCGTCACCCGATTCTAGCTCCCACACTAATTTGCGTCGGTCGGTCATCTTGTGAGTTTAGACTTACTTACTAACACACAAAAATCATTAATTAATGGATCTATTTGCCCACGCGTTATAGTCTTTTCCTTCTTGCTTTTTTAAGAGAGTTACTCAAGACTCGTTTCTAATTAATTTTGACTCTAATTAACAATTGTGATTAAGCAATGATAGCCCCACGTTGGGCTAGCCAAATTGTGGCAGAACGGGGTTTAAAAGTTAATAATTAATACTCATAAAATAATTTTGAATGGTTATAAGTGAATGCCCCGGCTAGCTCTTCTCAGGGGTCCACAATACTAAGAAGGGTTCGATTTATATCAGAAGGAAAAAGGATTATGCAAAGGTTCCAATTAAGGAAAACGCAAGGCAAATAAATCCATTAATAACGCTATTTTAATACCTGGAGACATTCCTCCCACAAACGAATCACCCCCAAAAGACAAAACACAAATGGAAACCAAACATTCACATTACACTAACGCCAAAGTGACGTCATTCCCACCAAAAAGACACACTAAATTACACATTCCTCACACAAACAAATCACCCCCCAAAAGACAAAACACAAATAGAAATCAAACATTCCCATTACACTAACGCCAAAGTGACGTTGTTCCCGCCAAAAGGACACACGAGATTACACTGGCTTTAATCATAACATTTACTACTTAGCAATTTCATATACTTTTCTCATACCAATCACAAAGGTCTTACACTGACTTTAATCCTATTTAATTAACAATTTAACTAGAATTTTTCTTAATCATTACAGTTCACTGAATTTACAGGCATCATTCTATTAACCAATGAGTTCAGTCTTGGCACTGATTTGGTCCTGAGTTCGTGCTCTTTTTATCACTGATGCTAATTACTCGGTGACGCACAAGCGCAATACGATGTTGGCTTAACATTCACCAACCATCGCATCCTACCTCTCAAGATGACAAACGACTACAGATCATAAAGTAGCGCCCTCGCAGCAGTCAGCATGGCTCCAATTCTCAGGCACCTGCGACCGGCGTCGAGCGACGACCCCAAAAGCCGCCGTATTCGTCTTCTGTGTAATCGGCTCCCCCGAACACTGCGCCAGTATTTGCACGGCCCGTTCGAATAACCACTCGAAATAGTTTATGTGTGGTAGTATCTTCTCAATATCAACAATTAAGTCTCGAACGCCAAATAAACATCTGACGAAACGTAAGCTTCAAAAAAAAACTCTGAGCAGTAATGAGCTATCTCTCTGAGCAACGAAATGAGAAATCTATCTGAGCAGGTGAGCTATCGTCGCGTAACAACTGAGCGACAAAAAAAATCTATGTGCATGAGCTTGTGAGCTATCGTCGCGTAACAACTGAGCGACAAAAAAAATCTATGTGAATGAGCACATCTAAACACTGCCGAAAAACTCTATCTGAGTGAGCTATCGAAGCGACGAAAACATAGCTATCGTAGCGTAACAAATGAATCTGTCTGTGAGTAACGAAAGAGAACGAAAAATCTCTACGTCCCTGTTAAATAAGCTCCATCCCTTCTTTTCTCCCAAAATTTCCAAAATTTTGAATATCACGTGTGCCGAAAGCTCCCAATCAGAAATAATTTCCCCTTCCTACGCTTGGGTTCTCATTGGACCCTTTAAAGGTCCTTCTAGAACCTTCTAGAACATTCTGGAAAAAAACGTTTAAATCTCCAACGTTTTTGCGAATAAGTTTGAGCCTGTGCGCGCCCCGGCGGCCACATGGGGTTCCTAAGGATAGGTGGAACCTCCTCCCCCGCTTCTTACTCGCCTTAGATTTCTAAAAGACCATAAATTTTGATTGAAGTCAAAAGAGCCGCAGACAACTCTCTAGTGCCGCGTCCCGTCTGTAGTCGCCCACACCTCCAAACCGTCATTTGTTTAAATTTCTAACTCTTCGCCCGTCCAAAATTCCGCAACAGAATGATTAAATTGTTATTAATTAGAGAATTATTCAAATCTCACAATACATATATATATATATATATATATATACATCAGTTCTTTTTGTATGCTACCTTGGAATACTTCTTTTACCATTTTGTTCGTAATATCGTCATATCCCGGGTTTTTGCGCATCTTTAAGTCTCCAGTAATCTTCCCTACTTCTGATACTTCAAACCTTCTTTCTACGTACCATTCATCATCATCCTCCCACATTCAGCTACCTTTTCCTTCCATAAGTGTTTCTTCTAATAACAGTTTTCCAGTATCCATCCATTCCGAAGATTCGCGTCCATTTCCTTTGATGGTATCCCATATCTCTTTAGATTTTATCTTTCCTCTTCCTATCAGATAAGGCAACCCCCCATATGTTTGAACGTAGACTATTCTCTACGAATTCATTCCATTCATTCTTTTTCTTCTCCCGTATAGACTCTCTATATTGTAATATACTCTTTTTCAATTCTCTTTGTAAAGTATCACGAAGTATTGATCCTTTCTTCGCTCGTTGTAATCACTTGCGTAATCTATTTCTCGTCTTATTCAATACAGTAAGTGACATATCCCACCTCGTTTTCACTTTTAAATATCAATCTCCGCTTTTCCTGGCATATTCTCCTGATATCAATAACATTTTCATTTGTAATGTTTCTACCCTCTCATCTATATTGCTATTGTTTCGAAAAACCCAACATACACGGCTAAAACGATCGTGCAGGTAACGGATTACAAAACACCTGGAGCGGGCAGTCAACTCTTGCTTACAGGTGTGTCTTGCTCCTGCGCAGTTCTGTAAAATTGAGATTGCCGCTTAAAATATATATTTTTTATTTAATCAGTATCCCGTGGGAACCCACGAGATGACAACGCGTCTAGTCCCGCCAATAGTTGAAGAGAATTAGTTCCCACTTATACTAACAGGGAGCGCTAATGACCGGAATACCCTAGACCGCAGGGCGGACTGCACCTAAGACAGTTAAAAATTGTCGTCAGCTGTCGTTGCGAGGAGCCAGAGGAGTAAAATATACGTATCGTATCTTTATTAAGTTCATTTTTTGGTCATTTTTCCATACTGAAACAACTTACTCGCATTATTGAATAGTGTGAATTTACTTAGTAGAACTCATACTTAGTAAATTCAATGCATTATTGATCTAATCAATAAAAAATTATCTTGACAATGAAACTATTTTTAGAGCACCCAACCAGATAATTTTTTCCTCAAAAATAAGCTGTGTTTTTTATTGACTCTTCCTTAATTTTGTTGGTGAATTGTTAGCAGAGGTTTTCTGTGTGCAGGAGAGGTAACGTGTTTGGAGCTCTTATGTTTTGTGAAAACATCTATAGATGTCAGAAGTTTCAAAAAATTCAAGTTCAAAAAGTTTGTAAAAATTGAACTTGAGTTTGGCACAAGGGGAAGACCAGAACGCACAAATAAAGAATTGTTACAATAAAGGAAAGGTGTATAATATAATATATATTTATTTACTGCAATTAGACAGATCTTACCCAGTGGCAGTATATAAGAAAATAAAATACAAAAATACTGTCAGTAGTCCAATGTTTTGAAATATAGTGCTAGATAACTTATAATGGGAATTGAAGTGAAATAGATTAATACAGTTGGAGATGCAGATGATATTTGTTTTGAAATATTAAAATAATTATGCGTTTTATTTGTGCATCTCATTCTGTACTATCCAACGCTTTTTGAACAACTTTAATTCTCTCAGTCGTTCTGAAGATACTCTAGATGAGTAAATTCTGGAAATGTAAATTTGCACGTTTCCCTTCCTCGTATTTTTTTTCTCTATGTCAGTCCTTCATTATCCTACTTCGAAATATCTCAGTTAAAGTGAAATAGGACCGTGAGTAGACTCCTTGTCCAACCTCTCGTTTCTCCCACTTATTTAAGCTGTAGGGGCGAAAATGATACTTTTGAAGAAATCAAAAATCTCTCTTGGCTAAGTTATTAAACTACTTAAACACTATTAGTTCGCTTCTCTCACAATAGAGAATGCTTCTTCCCTATCTTCATATACTAAGTTGCCTGCAGTATTGTATCTACATGGGGCTTTTGATTTTATAGTTGTTCATTGCCTCTTAAGGGTCTCTTATAATTCCTGTATTTAACTTTTCTAGTACCAAAATTAAGTTACCGCAGCTCTAGACTTGGTTTAAATGCTGTATATACAACTATAGCAGTCTAAATTACCTTCTCGTCAAATCTCGGAGCAATTCATTCAGTAGTCTTCACTAATAACTTTCCATTTCCTTCTGCTATTTTTAAAATAGTATACGTTCCTTCTTTCATCAAAATGCATTCACTTGGTCCGATTTACATGTACTTCAATATACATTTACTCCAACTTACTTTTAGTCGTCGTTATATGCTCGCTAGGCATGTAAAAGTCACTCTTGCAACTCGTATTCACCTCGCACATTTCAATTCATTGCTGTTGTAACTTCAACAGACACACTGAAACTCGAACCAGACTTTCCTAGCAAAATGTATTTAAATAATCAATCTTACTTACTTGAATTTTATTAAATTCGTTTCTTATGCATGTAAATATCTATCATTTATTACGTGTTCTCACTATATTTCATCTTTACATGGTCATTATTTCATAACTATAGAATATATTTTAATGAAATTTTATAATATTCCTCTTTTAACGTCTACATTCTTCAAGAGTTGAGTGCGAACCTCCGAAGAGAGAGGACGTTTGTAAGAGTGCTCCGTAGTAAACCGGCTACCTGCCGGTATCAGTGTTTCGGCCCGTCGACAGCTCGCTTCCTCCCGCGTGTACCTGATCCTGCGGCGGTGCGTGTTGCGTGAAACGGTTGTACATAGAGAAGAAAAACGAAGAAACCAGAAAACTTGCAGCATGGTGTCGACGGAGCAGTGGCGTGCGGCCATTAACCGTTGGGTAGGAGGTCCTCGCCCGAAGGGCGGACGAGGACCATGCGTAGTCGCTTGCCTTGGGCAGTATATAAGTTTAAGTATTATTTGCATGCTTTTAGTTATAGGTGGCATCAAGCTGAACCCCGGGCCAGGATCGAGCGACTATTCTGTTCTGGAGGGCTTACAGGCCGGAGTGATGGATTTGTTGGCCGGGTAAACAAAAATCCTCTCAGATATCAAATGGTATCGAGAGAGGGTGGAGGTACTGGAGTGCCGGGTTGTTACTTTGGAGGTAGAAAGCCAATTTCTATCTCGCAAGGTCGACTACCTGGAGAACCAGTCCCGGAGAAATAACATTTTGATCTTCGGCGTGCCGGACCGACAGGGCGAGTCGTGGCACGACTCCGAGAGCCATGTGCAGGGTCTTGCACAACAACTGGGGGTGCAGCTTGATGATCGGGACATCGAGAGGGCGCATCGAGTAGGTCGCAGAGTAGGCAGAAGGCCTATTGTTGAAAAGCTGGCCTCATACAAGAAGCGGGAGGAAATGCTAAAGGCGGCAGCTAAGTTTCAGCATGGCTCTCCTTTGCGAGTGGCAGAGGATTTCTCCGCGGCTGTGAGCCATACGCGCGCTAAACTTGGCCCAAATTTGCAGGACGCGCGGGAGCAAGGCTTCAGAGCCAGCATCCGCTTTGATAAGCTTGTGGTGGAGAGGCAAAACTACTCGCTCGCGGAACTAGAAGCCTTCCTGAAGGAACAGGGTCCAGAGCGCGATGTCAGATGTCAGTTGCACCTAAGACTTCGGCCCGTGTGCTACGTCCTCGCAAGCCACGTTCTCATTGATAATGGTTAACGCAGTTGTAACCGAAACGTCTGGTGAAAACCAAAACAGACCACGGCTACTTAGCCCGGAAAACTCTTTCATTTTACAGACTTAAGAATACTTTGCGTTATTTTGGGTTATAATAGGATACAAAGAATGTGTTTGGTGAGATTAACTTATCTGACAATATCAAGTTATGAGCTTATTTTACAGGTGGGAACCTTGCCTGTAGATATGTGTATACAGAAATAGGTTCTTCGCGGGGTCATGCGTAGAGAGGGAAAAATAGATCTGGATGGTTAAACATTGGCATCGAACAAAAAGGGGTGGAAGAACAAATAACGGAGGCATTGCTCATGGCCTGGCAAATGCCCTGGGAGTGATCTGACAAAGGGAGGCAACTTTTCACCTTCATGCCAGATGTACGCTTCGCAGAAAAGAATCGTAGATTGTTTCGACCGTGACCACCAGAAGCGAAAGTTTTGACTAGGCAGTGACTTTGAAAGCTATTTGCGGTGATTCGGTCTGACCAACAACGGGACATGTGACTGTGGAATGGAAGCAGAGACTAGGGATCATGAATTTTGGGCACACACACTTTACTGACCGGAAAAGACACAATACATACGTTAGATCAGAACCGAATGTATAGCGAGAGAAAAAGAGGGAAGGCAATGATCAATACAGAGATCAAATACCATAAATTTAAAAGGTATATAACCAGTATCAAAGAAACAAAGGATGCGATGAAGAGGAGCTACATGGTCGAATATCACTTTTTTCCCTGAAGATAAGGATGGGAACCTACGGATGGTGTAGCTTCGTAGGACAAAAAGGACAAGATGAAAATGACTAATGAGGGACAGCGAGAAAGTCTACACAATACGGAGAATGAGAAGAAAAGAAGACTAGGAAGGAAATTGTCGTGGAAAGGAAGACGCAGACATGGCACGAAATAAATTAAAATTAGAAATAAATATAGATATGATATAAGGTGGTTGTTGTTGACTCGCATCGAGGTAGATATATTTATCTGTGACAATATTTGTGTGCATCGTGGTGATTTTAACTGTAAATAATTTAGAAAAGGAGAAAATAGCTGACATATTTGCACATTTTGAATGGCCTGGAGTGGATAGTTTAAAAGAAATTAATGAATGGAATTTGAATATAGATGCCATACTCTACAACATGGGATGCAAGGAAATATAAAATATTAAACAGTTGGGAGGTTTGAGAATGATTCTATAAAATGGTAGTATGTAGGGAATTGCCCGGAAATGATGTAATGAAATATATAACATGTTTACGTGTTTTATGAACGCAGTCATATGTAATGGTGACAGCATGTATATAAACAAGTTGACAAATAGAGATCAATTGCAACAGATTGAAAATCAGAAAAGTCATCGAAGAGCTTAGAAAATATCCGACAAAAGGGTCTTATAAAACTGTAAGCAATAATGAGAATTTGTTAAATATATAATATGACAGGAAAATTAACTACTGGTAAGAAAATATTCTAATGAAATTCTAACCTTACAAATTTCAATGGTGTTAAACAATACTCAGTGAAAAAATAATTTAGAAGTAGTATAATAAGAATTGATAAGTACTGTGATGAGTATGTGAGTACTTGTTCGTAAACAAAATGCAAATTTTTTGATAGTAAATGTGTACATTCACTATGCTCATAAAGATGAAACTTATTTTAAGAAAATTAAAGAACTTGTGGATGAATACAGGAGAATTGTTATTGTCATGTGGCGATTAGAATACTAGGATAAAGTTTTTGGGAGACAAAATAACAAATGAAAGAGGGATAAATTTGGAAAATTTAATCTTCGAATGAAAATGAATTGTTCACAACATATATGAAAAAAATACATTTAAAACAACCGATGGTGAATCAATAATTGGTATTACAATGACCAATAGCTGTGAAATGATAGAGACAACAGATTGGTATGTACAAAGGAAAGTAGAAAGTGACCATCTAGCAATATGCTTCAATGTATCAAGTCAAATCGGAGACGATGAATATCAAGTAGGAAACATATTGAAAGTTAACTGGGACAAATTAAAGAAAAAATAAGAAGCACATTTTTAACTTGGAGGAAACTTCCGACATCTATATTAATCTATTTCACTTCAATTCCCATTATAAGTTATCTAGCACTATATTTCAAAACATTGGACTACTGACAGTATTTTTGTATTT